>CATIWF010034365.1:0-113540 GCA_949630135.1 Balakata baccata
TTTTCTTACTAAAACTTACCAATTAGTTGATGATCCCACCACCGACCATATTGTTTCTTGGGGTGAAGATGATACCACTTTCGTTGTTTGGAGGCCGCCTGAGTTCGCCCGGGATCTTCTCCCTAACTATTTCAAGCATAATAATTTCTCTAGCTTCGTCCGCCAACTTAATACTTATGTATGTAATTTCTGTCGTTATCGATCACTGTGTTTTTTTTTTCCCTTCTAAGTTTGCATCTTTACCTACGTTTGATTTGTTTCTTTTGTTGTGGAAATTTTAGGGCTTTCGTAAGATTGTGCCTGATAGATGGGAGTTTGCTAATGAGTTCTTTAAGAAAGGAGAAAAGCATCTGCTATGTGAAATCCATAGAAGAAAAACAGCTCAACCTCAAGTAGCTATTAATCACCACCCACATTCTCCACTTGGTGTAAATGGCTCCGGTTTTTTCCCTTTTCCTAGCCGGGTTAGCATATCCCCATCCGAATCAGATGAACATCAAAACGCCAACTGGTGTGACTCGCCGCCTCTCGCTTCTCCGAGAGGGGGAGGAGGGCCTAATGCTTCTGTTATTAATGGCGGTGGATTTAGCAGCACAGTCACTGCTTTATCAGAAGACAATGAGAGACTCAGAAGAAGCAACAATATGCTTATGTCTGAACTTGCACACATGAGAAAGCTATACAACGATATTATTTACTTTGTCCAAAATCATGTCAAGCCTGTTGCTCCTAGCAATTCTTACCCTTCTTCTTTGCTTCTTTGCGGCCCAACTTCTACTGCTAATCCTTTTGCTTCTAATGGTTCTTTAGCACAAAAGCCATTAAATCAACTTCTTGGATATTACCCTCCTACTAATAACTCTAAGCAAGTTCCTCAAGTTCAAGTCTTAAACTCTCCTACCAACACTTCACACAGTTCTTTGACCATTCTTGATGAATCCGACATCAATGCCTGCAAAACAAAATTGTTCGGTGTTCCTCTACAATATTCCAAGAAAAGACTGCACTCTGAATATGCTTCTACTAATTCAGGAAATATGGAGACTAGTAAGGCTCGCTTGATTTTGGAAAAAGATGATTTAGGGTTGAATCTGATGCCTCCATCAACATGTTAATTTCCTCAAATCCATTCAAAGATCTGAGGTTTTTGCTTTTTCTTTCTTTCTTTTTTTTTCTTTTTTTACTATCTTTAATCTATTTAGATATTTTTCTTGTTCGATTGTCATGTTGTTCTTTAAGTCTGAAAGTCTGAGATGATAGTGCTGATTAAATATGTATGTGTGCGTGCGTGTGGGTGTTTGTGACCTTTGTATATACCTTTAGTGCTCAGAGTATTTTCTCTTGTTTACTCCCCACCAGCCATGATTAATGCAGGTGGGTTTTGGTTAGAGTGATGATCATAAAAAAAAAAAAAAAGCTAAGTTTAAAACAATCGCCAATTCATCTTTCATCTTCTCTAAAGATCATGTCTACTTGTTTTTGATTGTTGGTATTAATTTTAATTTATTGCTCTCCATTATCAGATCTTCTTCTTCTTCTTCTTCTTCTTCTTCTTCTTCTTCTTCTTCTTCTTCTTCTTCTTTCTGATTCTGATGTCTGTAATGTTCCAGTTACATTAATTAATGAAAGATAAAGAGAGAGAGCCTTGACTCTTGATGCTTTCCTTTTTAGTCCTTTTTCAAAAGAAAAGGCTGTGAATGCTTCAGGCTGCCCTTGAATGGACTGTCTCTCTAGGGCTTTCTCTGATCAATCTCATTAATGGTAGATATGTACCCAAAAGCAGCTATGGCTTCCAAAATACTTATTAGAAACCAAAACAAAAAGAAAAAGAGAAAGTACTGACCATTATGATAATTTGTTAATTTATCAAAATCTTATTATTAGCAGAGTAATCATAATTATCATTATCCCTATTATTGTCAAAATAGAAATGATTACTGTTATTTAGGAAAAGAAGGTCATCATATCTGGCTTGATGAAGGTTGTAATCTCTATTTTCTCGTTTCGGGAAAAACAAATGCATTAGTGATGAGATTAATAATAATAATAACAAGACACAGATGCAGAACAAAAGCAAGAAAACAAAAGGAGTGGGTTATTCGATGAAAGCGAAATATAAGAGAAAACTGACTAAAAATGTGGCTTGAAATGTGTCTATCAGGACTTCTATACTTCTTCTTCAAAGGACCAGAAACCTTTGCTTTTTCCTACTTTAAGTATCTGATCAACTTCTTCCTCAAAAAACTCTCTTGGGATCCCTGGCCTCTTCTTCTTTTTTCCTCGTCCTATTAATCCATAGTTTTCTTCTTCCTCCACTGGTAACGTTTCATACAAAAGTTTGACCACCCATTTCTATTTATTGCTTTATTTTATTTTTAGGTCTCACTTGTGTCTGTTGCTGCTTATATACATATGCAAGTTTTTCAGATTACATATGGTTATATGATTTATTTATTATCCAAGGAAGTGAAACTGTGAGGAGACAGAGTTGAAAGCAAGATAGGAAATGTCTATTTTAAGTTTCTCAGAGAGAGGATATATAAAAAGTATGGAATATATATATAGTATTGGCTGGAATATCTTTGTCGTCCTTATACCAAAAACAAAACCCTAACCCTAGTCCTTGACAACACGCAGATACTTCTCTTCCAATATTCACGCCTTTGTCTTTTTAAACTTTAAGCCCATCGCACGTGACTTTTCTATATTCACGTGTGTTGTATAAGGATACGTCTACTCCATCATACATTTTTACATCTTAAATTAAATATATCTTATCATACATACTATATATATATATATATATATAAAAGTAGGGAGTAAGGACAGATAAATTTACTGAAAAACCAATATAATCGTATTAGTTGATTGAATTAATTATGTCATTTAATAATTTAATTTATTATTGAATAGTATTTAATAATTTATTAATTAGAAGTTTTTTTTAGAAGTCATTAATTAAAAGTTAAATTCTATTAGGATTAGATAACTATATTTTATATATAAAAAAATAGAAAACTACTATTAATGAGGAAAAAAAACAAAAACCGAATATTGATTGAAATTATTAATTTGGTAGAGTTAATCTATCATGTAGGGCTTAATATTGTATGGTAGGTCAATACAAATTTAGTCACCAAATGAGCTATATTTTTCTATGTTATAAGAATCAAATATAATTAACATCCATTAATATTTAAATTAAATGTGACTTAATTACATGATAATTAAAATTAATTAAAATTAATTTGTTGGACAAAATTATTATAAAAGAAAGAAAAAATAAATTAACTAGAATGACATGGATATATGATGATAAAAAGAAATAGATGAAAATATAATGACATATATATATATGATGGAATAGGAAGAAATTTATATTGATGAGTGGAAGCTTCATCTGTATATAAGTTAAATTATAATAGAGGAACAAATATAACTAAAAAATTGTTGGAAAAACATATTCATTATTAGATTGCACATGTAAAAATCAAATGATGATTAGTGACGAGTTTCATATTTAATATATTAGTTATTTGAGTTAATTTTATCATTTAATAATTTAATTTATTAGTGAATAGTATTAATAATTTATTAATTAGAAATTTAATTATGCTAGAACTAGATAACTATATTTTATATATTGTATTAGTTATTTGGGTTAATTTTATCATTTAATAATTTAATTTATTAGTGAATAGTATTAATAATTTATTAATTAAAAGTTTAATTCTATTAGAACTATATAACTATATTTTAAATATAAAATAAAGAAAACAAATAACTAACAAAAAATTTATTCCATTCAATTTTTTAATATATACCATCAATTTGATGCTAGCTATTATAAGTATTAAATTAATTTAAAATGGATTATTTAAGAATAATCAAATAAAATTAATAATTGGATAAAGAATATTGGAAATTTAATTTTGCTTCCTATAAATTAAATTTATAATAGTATATAAATTTATATCAATTTTTTTTTAAATTTACCTCCCGGAAAGAATATTAAAAATTTATTTTTACTTCCCTAACTTAGCTTTATGGCTCTTTACCTGGTCAGAATTCCATCATTAATTCTATTATTAAGAATTTTAGCTATATGCTAACACTTCTATAAGCTATTTAAAATTTTTTTATTTAATGCCCCAATATTTCTCTTGGTGTATTTATCAATATGAAACTCGCTTAGTGATATTACATGTATTATTATTCCTTTTATTATGTGGTTAGTGTTAAAAATAATTTAAATTATATATTTAAGATGAATGTTAAAGACATCATCCATTCTTTAATATTCTCTAATATTTACTTTCTGATTAGTTATTGAGGAGGCTACTCATATCTAATATGTGAATAATAAAAAAAATAAATATATGAAAAATAATGACTAATGACAAATTCAATATCTAATAATTACGTACAAGACATGTAAATAAAAATTAATAACAAAGCCAATATCTAATATGTGAATAATTAAAAAAATTATATAAAATGATAATTAATATTTACTAATTAAGTGCAAAGCACCGTGAGTAAAAAGCTAGTTATGTATAAATATGGAAGAAAATTTTCTAAAGAAAATAAAAATTTAGAAAAAAAAAAAAAAGAAAGAAAGTAGATGGTAGAGCATTTCAAAAGTGGATACGGATCATGCGGCAAAAAGCTTTAATGGAAGGGAGATGTTATCGTGTTGCTGAACAGCCCTATTAATTTATTAATTTATTTCTTTTTTTTTTCAAATTTTCTTTTTTTCAATTTCTAGAAAAGAAGAATATAGAAAAAGAAGCAAAGAAAAGGAAAAGAGAGAAATGGGGATTCATAAAAAAGACTTGAGTAGTGTGCTTCGTTTTAAACGGCTTTTGAATGTAGAGCACTTTAATTGTTGACATTTCTTGATTCTTCTTTATGTAGAGAACTTTATTGACAATTTACAAGAATTATAATTTAATTTAACTATAGTACATAAAAAATATAATAAAAAGAAACATTATGGGAATTAGGAAATGTATAAGGCTGCAAAAGTTACACATAAATCCAATTTGTTTTCTGTTTTCGGCCAGAGAGTTTTGCAAGAGACCATACCCTATACCTACATTGCCCTATAAATAGGTTGGATTTGTTGGAAACGCGGTTCGCTGAAGATAATAAAATTATAAAGATGAAAAGAGATAATACATCATTCTATATTATATTATATTATATGATAACATTTGTTTCACCCGTATGAAGAGGGAAATCTTTCACTCTTTTAAAACTAATACAAAGCACTCCTGTATATATATATATAAGTAATTATTCAAATTCTATACTAAATATTCACATAAATATCAAAGCAATTCTATCATTTATATTAAAATAACACAAAACCTTAAACACTTTAAAATTATATTTCCAACAGGATTTTCCATATTTTGGTAACTAATTATGTAAGACATTGTTTGGTTAATTACTGGCAAATCATTCAGAGCTCTAAACAAACTGTCAAAAGAAAAAAAAAAAATAGAAGTGTCCTACTTTTAAGTTTTAACAACAGCACAAAATCTGGGTGCTGCTTTCTCTTGTACGGTCGACAATCCATAATGCTATAATTAAACTACTGGGTTAAAGTCAGAGAACCAACTGAGTAGATCTCACGTTCATATACACCTACTTGTGTGCTATGAAGATAGCGATTGAATTTGGGCTGCACATGTGTTTGGGTTTTGCAAGAATATTGAAGAAGCTTATGCAATGTAATATGTGGACAAAGTTCGACCAATTAGATTTGCTTAAGGCTGATAGAAGTTAGGAAGTATCTTGCTTAAGACAAAAGTTAATCATAATTGTTTATAATAACAATTATTAGACATAATCCATGTCCAAATATAATATAATTAATTAAGAAGCGCTAGTGGCCCATGTCTTGTCTTTTACTATGGTCTCTTCACAATAAGATGAGATGTGCCCTTTTTCTGTAGTTTCGATCCATGAGTTTAAAATAATTAACATCATATACATAATTTACAGTGTAACTTATAAAAATAAATTATAGAAGTTTATTACAGTTATATTCAATTTTTTAAAAATTTGAGTTTAATTATATATACTTTGAATTTTGTAACAAATCTTATTTCGAGTGAAATGGACCTCACTCCAAATCTACGTGGTAATAATTTGGAAAAATATAAAAAATATTAAAAAATGATATGACATACATAATGAATCTAATATGAAAAAAAAATTGTCATATGACCATCTGTGCTAAAAGGGAGCCGTTTTGAACGGTTCAAATTCTTTATTTGAAAATTTTGTAAACTTATTCTCAATACTACATAGTTACAATTTAATATTGCTACAAAAACGTATCCAAAATGGACTGTTTCAAATATAAAAAATTTCAAATTGGATTTTGGACTGTACAAAATAATGTCCTTTTTGTGCATGTGATAGATCATTTTTTTATATTTTCCGAGTCATCACCACGTAAATTCGGAATGAGATTCGGTTTATCTGAGACAAAATTTATTATAAAACTCAAATTACATATAATTAAATTCAATTTTTTATAGAATTGGATAAATTACAAAGTTTAGAAATTTTTTTTATAATTTATCCCAATTTATATATCCACGCTCATATTTATTTATTTTTTTTTCCCGTTTGAATCTTGATGGGTGGCAACGTTTATGGTGAAAAAAGAAAGAAAGAAAGTTTCAATTTTCTTCAATAATTAAAAATTAAAAAAAAACATGTGATAATGGGTTTGGCTAAATGGATGGAGAATCATAGTTTCTTCAATAAATAAATAAATATATATATATATGATGGTAAAATGTAATTTCCAAAATGAAGGGCATTGGGCATCATTGGACTGATCGAGCACGGGAACATATTGGATTAAAAATAAGATGGGCCTCGAAATCTAGATAAAGTCCAACGTCGTCCCAATTCCTACCAATCAGTGTCAGAACTCAAAACGTTCGAGGAGTTCAAAACGTCAGCGTTTTCTTTATCTTCAATTTCTCTGTAGAACGGCCACTTTGCCCGTTGGCATATGATTCAGCCACTGCTAAATTGCAAAAACCCTAACAAAACCGCACGACTTGCAAAAACAGCATCGCGAATTTACCTTCCCCGCCTAACCGCCGCTGCCACAATGGATGAAGACATAGTAATTGCGTCATCCTCAATCGACGGCGGCATCGATTGCTGGGACCTCCAAACTGGCGCCGAGCACCTCCGCTACAAATCCTGCGCCTCCCCTCCCCACGGCCTCACCTGCGTGGGCCACCGCTACCTTGCCTCTTCCCAGCTGCGTGAGCGTGATGCGTCTTCTGGCTCCATTCTTTACTGGTTCTGGTCAAAGGTATGATAATTTTCTTAAACGGTTTGATATAATTATTCTATGAAATTGATAATTTTGATAACTTCGTATCGATAGCCTCAAGTGGCGGTAAAAAGCTTTCCTGAGGAACCGATAAAGCCGCTTATTGCCAACAGCGAAGGCACCTATATTGTTGGCGGAGGATCATCTGGAAGTATTTACCTTTGGGAGGTCTCTCTCAGTCTCTCAGTCTCTTTTGAAATGGGTTATAAGTTTTGCCTGGTCTGACTTAGCAGCTCCCTTAATTTTTAATGACATTTCATTTTAATTTGGGTTTTAGGTTGTCACTGGTAGGTTGCTCAAGAAATGGCAGGCTCATTATAGGGGTGTTACATGCATGGTGTTTACTGAGGATGATTCCTTTCTTATTTCTGGGTCAGAAGATGGTTCTGTTAGAGTCTGGTCACTTCTCATGTATTCACCTTTATCCTTCTTGCTTTTGTTTATAACGCTTTGTAATTGTTATGATTGCTGGGTAGAAGTGAACATCTTTCATGAATCAGGATATTTGATGATTATCAAACAGAGCCGACAAGCCAGCTCTATGAGCATAGCTTTTCAGAGCACACCTTGCGTGTAACAGATGTAGTCACAGGTTGTGGAGGAGGCAATGCTATTATAGTTTCAGCTTCTGAGGATCGAACCTGTAAGGTTTGTTTTCCTCTTTGTTTAAAATGATTGCTTTCAGATTTTGTTGTTTATTTAATTCATAGCATTCATGTAGTTCATTTAATTTACATATTATGATACTATTGGTTGGCACATTATTGAAAAGAAATATGTAGAATTATGTGACCATGATAGTTGGGTCTGCTTTTTTTCTCTCCTGAATGGAAATATTTTAGTTGTGTCATAAAACATGAATACTTTATTTCAAAGTGGGGAATACTTTTATATGATTAAGACTCTTAATCACAATATGTTCCGAAGTAGCTCTCATAGCATGTGTGTTTGATCTCTCAGAAGGGAGCCACACATTGGGTTGAAAATGAGATAAAGCTGTATCTAATGATACCTAATATATTTTAAAATTTATGTCGGAAGAATTTGGCATACATGTTTGTTTCCCTTGCCTTCTGATTAACCAGAACATTTAAAGTACTTATTCAGGCAGTTAACTTATTGTACTTCAAGAGAAGTTTTTCTGCATGGCTAACTATAACTTATGGCGGGAAATAATAAAAAAAAACCAGACCTGCAATGACATTTAGGGTCCATAGACTTACAATATAATTTACAAATAGTTTGAGCAGTGATGTGTTGCATCAAACTTCATTTTATGAGGTATATTTGCATTCCTGTTTAAAATTCTATGTTTTCCTTTTTGTTTATGGGGTGGGCTGTTTGTGAGGGATCTATCTGCTCTATTCTCTAAAGTTCTTTCTCATGCAGAACCTTTTCTTTTATTCTTGAAGACTTAAATTTTTAATCTTCATGCATTGTCTTAGGTGTGGAGCTTATCTAGGGGAATATTATTGAGAAATATTATATTTCCCTCAATAATTGATGCAATTGCTTTAGACCCTGGTGAACATGTCTTCTATGCTGGCTGTAGAGATGGCAAGATATACATTGCTTCACTCAATGGTGACAGTTCCTTAAGCAAAAGTCATTGGTTGCATATTGTCGGTTCATTATCTAGTCACAGGTTTGTGTTTTGTTGTATGGTTGAAAATTTTACAAATGTTCTGCTCAGTAGTTTTTGCCGTTACAAGTTTCACCTGTTCAATTGCATTCTCAACTGCCAAAGTGGTGTGATGGTTGATGGAATTTTGAGGTGTATGCATTCTGCTATAGACATTACATTATGCTGGTCATTGATATCTCTCTTTATGAAAGGTTCAATTGCTTTTTTTCTCATCATATTGTTATGATGGTGGTTAGTTCTAAAGAATGCAAGTGTTTATAATAATTTTTTGCCTGTTTTTGCTTAAGCTTTTTATGGTGTTCTCATTTGATCTGTTTGTAGTTATTGTTGGTTCTATGATATTTTTATTGATTCTTTGTTGAAATTGATTGCAACAAGTTTTTATAATGTCATGTCATATACCTGATAAATTATGAAGAATTTGCTCTTGACTTTTGTGGTCAAATGCAGTTTGCTGATCTTTTCCAGTGGCAAAAGATAGTTGTTTAACATGGATCTTTAACAATTCATGCACTACCACTCTAATCATTCAATAATAATTTGTCATTACTCATGGAATAAATGAATAGGAGTCCATAATTGCTTAAGCATGACTATGCCTTAAGTTTCATGACCATCTTTTATAAGATTCTTGATTAAATTCATTTGAAAACACGGGGAAGCTAGGTGGTATGTATTTGTCAAGAAACATAAAGGTAAGATTGTTTTTGATTATCTGGATTTTGATTTCACTATGATTGTCAAAAAAGATGAAAATTTTGTCTTTATGGTTTCATTTTCAGCAGTCTTCTTCTGGTGAATCTTGTAGTGAAATATTTCCATAATTTGAGTTTCTAAATATGGTATACTTACGGTTGAATCTTCCAGTTTAAGCTCTAAGCCTATTGAATGAGATAACATTCTGATTGCTGATAATGGATTATATTTATTTAAATTCCTGCTTGATATGGTGATTTTTCTCTTACATTGCTGTTTATTTTGAACAGTAAGCCTGTTACTTGCTTAGCATACAGTACAAACAGAAATTTATTGCTAGCTGGATCAGAAGATGGCGTGATTCGGGTTTGGGATCCTAGAACCCATAACATTGTTCGCACCTTTAAACATGCAAAAGGTTTGGTTAATGAGTTTCTGCTTTTTCAGTTGCATATGATTTTTCACTGGTCCTGATTTTTGTTTTCATTCTTTTACTGAAAAACCACAGCCTTAGGCCCAGCCTATGGACAATAACTTTTCCCATTTGAGTCATCCTCAAGAAGGGTCAGCAAGGCATCATATATACACGCTCACACATTATTTACTAGAAGGAACAGTTTAGGGCAAGTTCTGTCTATCTATTAGCCATTAACAGATAAGCAAAGAAAATTGTATATTACTCTGATGCTCCATGTTAATACTTAAATCCTAGTAGAAACCTGGGTGTAGATTATTTCGAAGCATACAAATACATCAACATATGGACATCAAGTGTATCCCTATGCCTTCATATGCATATAAAGAAGTTAAATTTGTTGAAGTATATTTTATTTTTATCTGATTTAATATATGTTCCAGGTCCTGTGAACAACGTCCAAATTGCTAGGCGCCCACTTTACCTAAATCCTCAAGTGTCATCCATTGCACAAGCCTCCTCGAGAAGGCATGGATCGTTATTACCACCACCACTGGATAAATATGTGAATTCAACAGACAAGAACTCAGGAATTAGTTCAGTTGTTAGGCTTCAGGCTACTTGCAATAGTCCTCTGGATGCTTCATTTCTCAGCTCTCAAGTGATTGATAATCAAATCAAAGAGCTTAAGGTTCATAACTACTTATTAGATGCTTATGATTATCTTTCTTAAAGTGGATTGCTAGACCTTTTCTCCGAGTAGTATTTCTGTGATTATATTGCACTGGACTCAATTTCTTATAGGTTTCAATTGCAACTTTAAATAGATTATTGACCTTGCTTCTGAAAATCCTTTGCTTCTATGACAGCCCTTTTTTCCTTGTTTGCAGCAACATGGTTCTGCTGCTGCAGCTGAAATGGAGGTAGAAAGACTAAAGCTTGATTGCCTACAGTATACGCAAATGCTTCAGAAATGGAAGAAAATGTACGAGAACTTGCATGAATTGTGTGTAAATGAGATATTGGAAGGAGATAGTGCAGTAACCATGGATAGAGAATAGTTTCCCTTTCCGAAGCATCTTCAAAGTTTTCGGATGTATATTTATCATTAATTTGACGAGAATAGAGATCCAAATCTACGGTTTCTCCTAATCCCGTGTATTCTTTTGGATAATTCCAATTTTTTATTCCATGGAGATTCGGGAATTTTTGGTATTATGCAACCTTTTTAAAGATTAGGATCGCATCTCTGTTGGATAGGCCATCAATTGGCCATACAAGTTTTTGCTTTCACCATTTACTGCTTTACAAGTAATGACTTCCTGTCAGGGGATTTTACTGGCGAGTTTATGAAGAAGAAAGTTATGATTGTACCCAAAAAAAAAAGAAGAAATTTATGGCCAATGAATTAAACTGCAACTGCCTGTTAAACTCTTAATCAACTTTCCTTTTTCTAGATGAAATTGAATGAAGAATCATGCCTTACAGATCTTGACAGAATTCAATAAAGGAGAGTTCAGACTGTAATGCTTTATCCCATAAATCCAACAGCATCATATTCTCTGCCTAGCTCTGAGAAGAATATTTACTGGAGTTTGAATTTATATGAGACTATGGGTTTCAATTACAGGAGTAAATGCATAGATCAGAGAAAGAATACAATAAAATCATATAATAATAATAATGATAATGATACTTTTGAGAACTTAAGGAAGTTTGTGTTTCCAATTAGTAAAGATTGCGTAAAGGGCAATGTCTATGGGCCTAGAGCCATCACATTTACAGAGAGATACTCCACACAGAGGCCAAGATATGAGATTTGCATAGCCCAATATTTACTGTAGAAGGCAAAAAGCCTAACTCTGAAATCACCTCTCATTTTATGACGCAATCACACCTGGTAAAAACAAAATTTTCCTTCAATAAAAGCCTGCATGCTTCCTTCTATGCCACTTTCCTTTGAAGAGTGGCGTGCCCTAGAGAAGAATCAACTCACATATAAAGTTGAATCACAAGACTGTCTGATTTCAACAATATGCCAACACGGAAACGACACAAAGTTGGAGTGTTGAAATTTATGTAATAAGAGAGAGAAAAGTGGGACCATTTTTCTAATAAAAAAAATATTTGGGGAATTATTTTAAAACTTTAAATTAAATATTTATAATATATGAACTTTCTTTTTTATTTTCTTTTTCTGTCTCTGAGCTTGCCTGCCGTTCCCGATGAGGGAGGGAAAGGGTGACGAAAGTGGGGAGTGCAACAGGAATGATTAAAAATATGAGTTTTTTTCTTTTAGTATTATTATTAGCATTATAATATTAAAAGAAATTATAATACGCAGAGTATATAAAAATAAAAGAAAATGAGGATGTGGGGAAGAGAAGATAAGGTGGTGCAACTGTGATAATGCAAAGTAAAAACACCAACCCAACAGCAAGATCTCTCCTCTCTTGATTCTTTTTATCCAATCGAACCTCTTCTTGCAGAGAACATGTCTCTTTATTCATGTCTTCTTGATAAAGAAAATATATTATAAAATATACAACACACTTTAATTATTTATTATTTTAATATATAGATAGAGAGAGCAGAGTACTTATCGTCGTCAATCTGGACACTGCTTTGCAATCAGGGTTTGTGAGAGAGAGAGAGAAGAAAAGGGTGTTCAGTTTTTTTGTGTTGGTGTTGCAGAAAATTAAGAAAGTAGGAAATTACACCCAACTAACACCATCTTTCTTCTTTCCTTCTTTCTTTCTTTCTTTCTTTATACTTTTTCTTTTCTTTTCCCACTCTTTTTCTATCGTTATCGTTAATCTTTATTGATGAGCGACGACTCAACCTCAATTGCAATTTTCCACTTAATTTTCTTAGCATTATGCTGTTCAAGGACCTGCTTATTTCACCAAATTAACACATAATTAGACTGATATATATGTCAAGCTTAATTGGTATTAATTAATAATTAGTCTAACAGAAAAGCAAAATCAATCGAAGTTGACCCCGGTGCAATGAAATTAATAAATTATGGCAAATGACATGAATTGATATTAATTCCTAAGCAGATTTGATTAAGTGTTTAATTGTACGAAAATTAACCCCCAATCAAAATAGAATTTAGAATAGTTATGTGATATTTTCATGCATGATTTTACGTGCATGGATTGGACAAAAAACCCTAGCTACCATCTTTGATATCCTTTCACTGTTTCGCTAATCATATACGAATCTATACAAGATATCACATCAATGGCCCAATATGAAGAGGGGGCAAATTACTGGCAGTCGAAAATATATATGAATAAACAGTATTATCTCTTTACCCAACTCAAACTTTGTCATTTTCAAGCCCTCACCGTTAACCCTTTCCGTAGACCCTCTATGTCTCCTTATCAACGTCTACATCATATCATTACTTGCTGAGGTGTGGGTCCACACAATTAGACCCACCTAATTAAGGAGATTGAAATATCATATAGGATGAGCAAACCGAAACAGAAAATTAAATCGAACTATATTGAATTCGTTCTATTTAATTAGATTTATTTCGTTTTCAGTTTATTTGGTTCGGTTATTTTTAAAAATTTTAGTTTATTCAGTTTAGTTGAAAATCTTAAAAAACCGATTAAACTGAACTGACCAAACTTTTATATATATATATATATATATAAATTCTATAGTAATTAATTATAATTTTTATGTGAAATAAAAGAAATTATGGTTTATAATAATTAGTTTTTGTTATATGATAGCTGTGACAATTTATTCTAATTTGTGTTAACTAATGCTAATTTTATAGTAATTAATAAAATTATGTTAATTAATTTTAATTCATGTTAATTTATAAAATTTTAATTTTAGTTTATGGTAATTTATAATATTATGATAATTAATTTTAACTTATATTAATTGATATAAATTTATTTTAATTTTTTTATAATTGATAAATTTGGTAAAAATTATAATTTATATCAATAAATTAATTTACAAAACCAATTAAAACGAACCAAACAAATCGAAATATTTTGGTTCAGGTAAGTTTGGTTTATGATATATTTCGATTCAGTTTTCCCATATATTTATCGGTTCAGTTCAGTTTAAAACCGAACCGAACCGATACACACTCCTAATATCATATCAATTTCAAAATTAATTACAGGAGAATACTCTTCCGTCTCCGATTCAAATTCTATAAATTATCTTAAGTATTTTGAAGGAAGTGCTTTATAATTATTTTTTTAAAAAAAAATCAAAAGCAGAACTGCTCTATAATTCTTTGGTAACAGTAAGAATCAGAAATTACGGTTAAAAAAAAAAACACAATGCCATGATCTAAAAACAATCAGAGCATATAATTGCATATAAATTAATTGATGAAGAGACGCATATGCTTACTTCAATTACCTAATCAAACTCCTCATATTGTAATATTTCGACAAGTCATTGTATTTTTTTTATTAAAAAAATCAACAATTAGAGCCAGAAATACACGTGTCCATTCATCCAAATGGGAATTAGATTTTGATGCATATCATCTAAATTCAACGTATATCCCTATATATATATATATATATATATTTCTAATTTCTTAATTTGAAATTCATAAGGAATGCATAAGCATTAATCCACTAATACTGCATAACACATGGCATATATACAATGTAAATAATTGAGTAAATCATTATTCCCGTACCTTTGCAGATAAAACCTTTTTTTTAAAAAAAAAAAGCAAAAAATGATAACTTTCATGGCCTTAATTAAATAACAAAAATAAAAAGAAAATTGATATTTAACATGAATTCATATGAAATACGAATTTATGAATTTTTAATTATTTTAGAAATTAAATATTTAAAATCAATAATTGTATTTTGGAGGAAAAAAAAAGACCAATATGGAAAACAAGTACTATCAAGTAGTAATTATAAATAGTAGGAGAGATAGATGTGAAAGGGAAAGGAGAGGGAGAGTTGTGTTGGGGAGGGGAGGGGAGGGGAAAATGAAAATGAACAAGGAAAGCTCTTGAAGTAGAGTTTTATCAGAAAACCTGATCCGTCTCGAAGTGCGTTCCGTTTCAACGAGAGGAGGAGCTTAATTTAGGCTGTAGATCTATACACCATCAACAAAACCCGTTAGATAAAATAATTAAATATATATTAGGTCCGTTGGACCATTGCCACGTCTGCACAATAAACGAAAAATTAATATAAAAAATACATTATCATTTAAGGTAGAATTGTGGGATTTCTGACACCTGTCATGTGAGTGGGGTATGCCAAAGTAATAGTATATATGAATATATTCATAAATTAATCATAATTATTCATATCTTATGGGAGTCCCTGATTACAGTTGGAAGATCTGAACCCTTCATATGGTGGGACCACTTTATCACCCTATCTCGAATCTATTGTATTCCTTCAATTCTTTTTTACTTTTCATATTTCCGGTAAATTCATATCTTTTTTTTTTTTTTTGGTTTATCGGATACTAGAACATCGTGTCAAACACGGGGATCTATGAGAAACAAAAACATACAGGTAATGATTTAATCATCAAGATTCATGGTTTACAAACATCCATCTTTTTAATGTAATAGGCAGTCGAAATTCCCACGCAAATTTTAAGTTAATTGGTTAATTGTGTATGAAACGACTCATCTATATGCATAATTAATCTGTGATTTGGAAAAAAGGACCTACAAATTTACAGTAGAGATCAAAATGAAGCAGCAACAAAGCACTAGTATGATGTTTTATTATGCAGCAATCTATCAGACAGAAATTATTAAAACATTATATATATATATAACCTTAAGCTTTGGAGAAGATCATGTAATTATGTTGACGTGGGATATAGTGTAGTGTACAATCATCAGCCATGTCATCAAATAATAAAAATAAAATTAAAAAATCCGGAAAAAACACTGATAAAATTAGATATAATTTTAGGGATGTTTGTATTTTAACTCTTATATATATATCGATAACGCTTCAGTTGTACTTCTTCTCTCCATACCCTTAGCTTCACTGCAATTATCTGATAAAACTCGAAGTCTACTTGCTCTTCTCATTTACCTTCCCCATCCCTCTGTCTTCCAGTTTTTCAGATCTCTCAGTCCTTAAATACTTGTCTTCTGAAGAGGGCTTTCTCTTTTTCTTCTGTAGATAACTATATCTCTCTCTCTTTTAAAGGAAAGAGAGTGAATAACAAGCCATGGAAATTAATCAGTCAAAGTCTGCAGCAGAAGATCAGATGGAGATGATGATGATGATGATGGACAAGTTCCCCGATTTCTACGCTGCTTATAATGATGTCTCTGATTTACTCCCTCCACCACCTGATTTCCCTGCTAATATTCCTTCCAATGCTAATGCTATCCCACATTTTATCGATAGCTCTCCTCCTTTTATGGGCCAGCAGCCTTCTAATTTACCACTCCCTGCCAATTCAAATACTCATTTCAATGAGGAATCTCCTTCACCTCTTTTGCTTAACCCAACAACTGCGAAATGGAGAGGACCAGGTGTTGGAGAATTCCCAGCTTGTGCAGATGATTCGCGGAAGAAGAATTCTATGGCGGCAATGAGGGAGATGATATTTCGAATCGCGGCCATGCAACCGATTCACATAGACCCGGAATCGGTGAAGCCACCGAAACGTAGGAATGTGAAGATATCAAAAGACCCTCAAAGCGTGGCTGCACGCCACAGAAGGGAAAGAATAAGCGAGAGAATTAGAATACTTCAAAGACTAGTGCCTGGTGGTACCAAAATGGATACTGCTTCCATGTTAGATGAGGCAATTCACTACGTCAAGTTCTTGAAAACGCAAGTGCAGTCTCTAGAAAGAGCTCAAGCTAATCCGCAGCCGGCGCCTCCATCATCATTTGCCGGAATAGGCTTCCCAGTCATTATGTCCAGCGGGAGTTATCTTCCGGCTATGGGAAAGGCATACAGCCAGCAGCAGCTCCATCCTCGTCATCCCAATTTTCAACATTATGGAGATGCCTAAAAGTAGCTGACAGCTTCAGTAATTTATCGACTGATGATGAGTGCGAATTAGCGTGTAAAAAACATTCATAACATGAATTTGCAATTGCTGCTGGCTCAGCTTATGCTCTTTCACACATCCTTAATTCTATTAGGCTACCCTGTAATAATTTCAATCGCCGAGCAGAAAAGCCCAACTGATCAAAGTTTGTAGGTGAATATTTTAATATCAATTAATTTTTTTTTTTGGGTGCATGATATCAATTATTACTTATTATATAGTAATATGGATTAATGGTGTCCTTTTTTATTATTATAATTATTGGACGTATATAGAGCTAAAAATGGTTAGGAGGCGAAGCCACCTGTTTGATGATTTCATGGCAATCAAAATCGCGTAATTCTAACAACAGAATACGAATAATCTGACAATTTTTTTTTTAAATGTATCAGAAAAGGAAAAAGAATTAATTAAAGTGCAGTGCATTATTGACAAAAATAAAGCTTTTATAGTATAAATAAATCAATCAATCAATAGAAGAGGAGTTCTCATGCTGCGTCTGCGTGTGACCATGAAAACAGAAAACAAAACAAAAAAAAAGAAAGGAGAAAAATAATGATGATGATAAATGATGGTGGATTGACAGAGTGTGCGAATTATTTTGTACGTTTGCCAAGAAAAATTTAGCAATGGTTTCTTTACAGGTAGACCCAATTTGTTTCTCTTGGTAGGTGCATAAGAATTCCATGTTTTCTTTTTCTTTATCCATTTTCGGGACACTTGCTTAATGAAGTTAGCACCAGAAAGTTGCACACTAATTCTACCCAAAAAATATATATATATGCATAGGACACAACATAAAAGCAGAAATTATCAATCAATTAATAGAAGAAAAGAAAAAAATAATACATATATTTATTTATAAGTAACTTATAACTTTATCATATTATTAATATTATATACCCTCAAATGTTTTGTTAAAGACTAATCTTGATTCTAAAAAAACTAATACTTAGAAAAAATTAATGGTTCGTTGATATGATCAATAAAAGAGATTATTAGTTGCTTCCGAACTGGGATTGAAAGAGAAAGTGAATTCCATTTGTCTGGGTAAATATTATAATGAAGGGATATTTGTTAACTCTAATTTTTAAGGTTGTATCAAAATTAAATTATATTTTTTATTTTCTCATTTAAGTAAATAAATTTTTAAAATTTTATTAATTTATGGATTTCTATTGACATATCATAAAATTTTAGCGATTTTAAAAAGATTATAGTAATTAGACAACCGAGTCATTTTAAAAACTTTAAAATATCATCATTTTTTTTCTAAAAATTTTAAAACCTAAATCTCTTTTTAAAAAAAATACATGTAACTATCGTTATTGAGATTTTTTTGGTCAGCAGTGCAAAGAAAAACAAAAATGTTATTATCTTCAGAATTTTAGTGAAGAGATTTGAGTTCTAAAATTTAAAAAAAATAAAAATGGTGATATTCTAAAATTTTTAAAGTAAATCAGTTTTATAATCCATACAACCTTTTAAATTTTATCAACAGGAATTTACTAAAATTTATATATTTAAATAAAAAATACAAATTAATTTTAATACAAATTTTAATTTTAATTTATTTTTGACAAATTTTCTCTAAAATGAATGAGAAAAAAATTAAGTAATAAAGAAAAAAACAAAAGGAAATGCATAAGAAAGACACGTGAAGGACTGGCAAAGCTGCGGATTTTTTTTAAATTTTGGAAATTTGGCAAAGGCAATGACGTCCTTGTCCTCTAGCATGTTAACACGTGAAACTCAATCTACTTTGTCAACGCTTTTCCCCCTCTTTCCCTTACGTGGCACTCCACCTCAACTTCCTTCTTTTAGTTACTTTTTTTTTTTTTTTTTTTTGAAAGCCCTTCTTTTAGTTACCTATTTAGTAATAATTGCCTCTATTTTACCTACTCTTCCTTAATAATTTGAGTTCGAGTCTCATTTAAATAAAAAAAGGAATTGCCTCCTCTATTTTCACTGTGATTAGCGTGATGTATTGATTATATTTTAGGGATAAATTAACTTCTAAATTATCATTAATACTTCGCCTCTTAACTTTTTCAACTATATCTTGTATATTTTAATTTTGCCTAATTTTTGGTTAAATATAAACTTAATGCTGATGTGGTTTATTCAATGTATGTGAAACTGAGAATTTTGTGGGCTGGGCTTTGGGGCTAATAGCGTTAGGACAACAACATTACATAAATTGGATATTGGAGGGTTTTTTTTTTTTTTAAATCAACTTGATGCTACTGCGTATGTATATCTAATTGCTGAAACAAATTATTCTTTTCTCAAGTCAATTTATACATTATTGCTAACGACAAGTCCTAAAAATAACATATTTTAAAAATATAAGTAGATTATAGCTCCTGCAAAGTGGAGGATAAAATTTTTATATAGCTATTAAAAATTACAGCTTCAACAAAGAAGAAAAAAATAAAATAACATTCATTTATTTCATAAAAAGGAAAAATCAAGAAATATGTGCAATAATGTTTTGTTAATAAAAAAATAACGTTACATTACTTAATGAATCTGTTTGGCGCGAATGTAGAATATTGGAGATTGGAGACAAAATTAGAGAATGAGGGGAGGAAGGGGTGTTGATAAAAAGGAGAAAGAGGCGAAGCTTGTTGTTGCCTTCCAAAATAGGATGGTAGAATAGTGTATATGTGCAAGGAAACAATGCCTTATATGTTTCCCTTCTCCAATCCAAATCTCATCTTTCATTGAACCTATAGAGATGTACAACAAATTACCATAAGCTATATATCCATTGTGTTTTTAATTTTTGAGAAATGGAAAGATATAAATCAAAGAGGCAAGTACACCCATGTGAGGGTTGCTACCAAGGACCCAACATCCAAGTACTGAGGGATTTTTTTTTTTTTTTGTATTAACATGAAATTGCCCCCTCTTGCCCTTCCAATTTAATTAGGGCATATACTCATTTTACTGATCTGCATTCCCTCATACAAAGCCATTCTAATTAAGTTATATAGATAGGACGAGGCAATAAAAGCGAGAAAGTTCTCTATATATATAAATATATGGAGAAAACAAGCTATGACAGAAATTATTATTAAAAACACAAGACATATTGAAATATATTTTAAAAAACCTAATGTTTTATGAAAGTTTCTGGTAGGGAGCATCTTTCGTACAAAGGCAATGTTCTTTGTTCGTCTTGTTGCATTTAAAATGTGGAGTGTATTTCTTTTCTCTTTCAATGCTCATCACCAAAGAAGTGATAAATATTCAACTGTTAATACGTAAGGCACTTTCAATTTAATTATTTACAAGATATTTTTTCTTTTCTTTCATATTTCATTAGAGAGAATTTTTATTTATTCTATTTTTCTTTTAAAAAAAGTATGAAAGATTTGGCTGAAAATTAATTCCAACTCAAAACTTTGCACTTCTTGCACTATATTAGTACAATTAAACTGAAATTCATTGGCATTTTCCCAACTTGCTTGTAAAAATGCACACACACGAATACTAATCTATTGGTCTGTCTATTTTGATGTATTTTCCCTTTCTCATGTCATTTGCAGTAACTATGATACAAATATAAATAACTAGGTCCATTTCTTAATATATAAAATAAAAGGTTTTAAACTAAAAATATGAAAAAGAAAAATTAGATTTTTATCCGGAAAATCAGTTTTTTTTTTCTCTTGTCATCGACAAATTTATTGAAAGATAGTTTCTATACAAGATTTTGCTACACAGAACATCAAGCGAAAACCGAAAATATCTATTTATTCTGCATTGCTACCCCTTGAATTTCCAACACTCATTCATTCATTGAACAATAAATGGGCCGGGTCAATTGTAGATGATTTCAACCAATTCGACCACAAGCCCAGTTTAATTCACTTTGTGTTGGAAAAATTGTGATTATGAGCCATTTTGAGAGAATAATTCGGATGAATTTACTAATTCGGTTTTGAAAAAAAGATCCGAATATGTATTACTTGATATGAGAACTATGAATTAATGTATTCATATGCTCAAAATAAAGAATATGTGAATAAAAATTGAAGTTCAAAGTAAGTTCCTTGGTAATAAGATGTATATAGAAAAAATGAAAGTGAGAGTTATTTGTCCCATATCGCTAAAATGTGAAATTGGACTTGTGTTTATATATTAAGATGCATTTTTACATTGTAAGAAAGTAGCATGGAAAGCTTTGTTTTGCGCGCTCAGGCGTAGGAAAGTACAAATCCATGGTCCGGAATAGGCCAATGCGCGATATGCGTACACGAATGTCAGTCTAAAATCTTATGGTTAGACCAAGCCTAATTTTTATATATTTTTTTTAATTTCTGGAAATTGAAGCAAATCCCTACGCCCATGTGGATCGTGTTGTTGTGTTACATGCCCGCATGGATTGTGTTTCAGATTAATCTTTTGAACTTCTTGTCTTCTACGCCTGTGTCATGCTACAGTGTGGATCGTGTTGTTGGATCTACACGTCCGTATTGATTGTATTCCAGATTAGTTTTTTGAAGAATTTTATTTTCTGATATTTTAAAAATTAATTTTATCATTATTCACAATTAATCACATATTTCATTTATCTAGTATAAATAAGAGTTTTGACTTGTGTTGAAAAAAGTTTTTTAGAGAGTTGTGTTTGATTCTTGTTGAAAAAGTTTTCTTTCATTTTCTTCTTCTTCTCAAGTGATAAAGAGTGTAATAAATATTCAGTTCGTTGTAAACAGATGTGTGTTCAACAATTATTTGAAATCTGTTGTATCCTAAAAGACAAATGTCAATTATCCTAAATACCAGTAGTAGAAAGTGAATTTATCTTAAAAACACTGTATGTAACACAAGTCTCAAATTTGTTCTTCATTTCTTTTGTCTTTTTATTTGAATATTGAATTAACAATTTTCCTTTTATTGCTTTCCTAACACTTTGTTCTTACCCTAGTTTGTAATTCTATATTCTTGGCCTATGTTACCCCAAAAGCTTACAACGAAGAACACCCTAACGAGAGTCAAATTTTATACTATCTACTTTTGTCCATATTACAATATAAATATTTGGTCTATAGAAATATTATGGACTCTTGTACATACCATAATAGAATCATGAAGAAGCCAAAGGCCGATAAAAAAAATATGCTTTAATTAGTATTGTCAAGCAAGTTATGCTCAATATTACAATGATTCTATCAGATCAGCATCCTTCCCTGCCTCTTTCCAGCACACATCCAAGAGAAGCTAGGCAGTAGTCACTTATAAATTATAATAAAGCCTTACCATTAGGATTGTAAGCTTAGTACGGTAGAATTTCTTGCAAAATGTATAAATTTCTTACCTTAATTATTTCTCAAATTTTGTCTTCCACGTCTTGATTGTTAGAGATTTAGAAATCTTCATATAATATATATTTTTATTTATGTGATATTTTTTTCATTGGTTTGATTTATATAGACACGGTCTAGTAATATATACACAAACTGATTTCAAATAAAAAAAAAAATCAACAGTCATATATTTTTAACGTAAAATCTTTCATGAACAAATTACAAAATACAATTTGCACATATTGACAACAAAACACATTGTTTTTAATATTCTACTTGTTGGATAATTTTAATGAGCTAAAATAATATAATTAAGAGCTTGGCGTACCTTCCAACTATTACACGTCCTCATCGTACGAAATTAGAACTTCATCACTTTGTTCGTTCCTTAAAGGAAAAACAAAGAGCTTGTAAAAAAAATAAATAAAAAAAAGAAAGAAAGAAAGTGGACAACGCACGAACAGGTTATTATGACCAGAATATTAAATCATTATATATATAATTCATGTGTACATGTACATTTCTTGTACTGAAATTAAAGAAAAGAGAAATAATGAATAAATATCATAATTGAATTTATTACATAAAAGGAAAAGATGTACAATTTCTAATGAAAAATTTCCACTAAGGGTAGAAATTAGAATCTTTGATTTTTTCCTCATTTGATTACAAGTTCAAGGGCTTACGAAGGTTAATCTCAAATCCGTATAAGATTTCTCTTTCGATTTTGATGAAAATGGATTGAATCCGTAACAAATGAAGACATTATTTTGAAAATTTGAAAACTTGAACTATCTCGATTTGAAGATGTAGAAATTTTAATACTTTGGTTTGAAGTAGTTTTAATATTTGGAAATAATTCTGCAGAGTTTTACTTTGATACTTTGATTGTAGAGTTTTAGCAGCTTGATACTTGAATTCTTCTCCTTTCTTTTTTGAAAAATGGAACTCTTCTATTTATAAGAGAACTTGGTGTATTTATGTTTATTTAAACCACAAAAGAAAATAATATATTTTTTATTTACTTAAGTGTATTTATGAACACTTAAACTATTTAAGAAATATATTTATTCACTTTAAGCAATTGTATATTTGACATGAAAATATTTATTTGATTTTTTTATTTAATAATTAAATTAAATTAATTACTAAATAAATTATAAGTCCAATTTATTTATGAACTTCCGAAATTTTCATGTCTACGTCATGAATATAATAACATGATTTTTTTTGGGGTAAATTTATTTATTTTTTGGTAAATATATTATATTATATAATTCAGGAATATAATAACATGATTTTTTTAATTGTTAATGTCGCTTAGGATAAGGTTCATGAATGATGTTGAATGTGATAATGCTTAGACATATTTTTTAAAAAAAATCATAAATTTGACAGGATTATTAATCTTTATTAAATTAAGTTTTTCTATTATAATGACTAAGCCATTAATCAAATCCAGTTTTAGAGTCTTTGAACTCGTCATTATTAAATTCTATTATAATGACTAAGCTATTAATCAAATCCAGTTTTAGAGTCTTTGAACTCATCATTATTCAGTTTTAGAGTATTTGAACTCATCATTATTAAATTAATCATTCTCCATCGACTTGTCATTATTGATTAATCTAATCAAGTCAATTAATACTATATATCAAGGCGTGATTTGTCAAGCTTAATTATTTATGCTTGGAAATCGATAATTTCCATTAAAAAATAATAGAACTAGTCTGCCTTTCCCTTTTCTCAATCTATCTTTTTCCTATATATGTAGAACCCAACAGCTAGCTAAAACCCATATATCATATCTTCATTGCTTGCAAGCTATGGCTTGCAGATATGAAGGTGAAAGTTTTTGTTACAACAAGTTGTTGATTGATACAAAGGAAGCAAGTTGGTGGGGTCTTATTCGTCTCCTAGTTTCCTCTGATATTAAGAGTAGAAATTTCGTTGAATGTCCAGAAGAACTAAGGCGAATCGATTTCAGACGTCGATGGCTCATTTTCACCTCTCTTCTTGTACAGAAAATCTTTCTCAATCTCAGAATTCCTATGGCTCAGATTGGGTATGCAGTGGAGACTTGGTTAAATCTTGTGTCAAACAATGGCGGTTTTTTCACTCTCTTGTTGAAAATTTTCAAAGGTATGCAAATTAATTAGTTAATGAAACTGAAAACTTTCTCTGTATGAATTGCATGATCGAGATCAAGATTCCATGACCAACATGTGCTTATGCATGTGCATGAAGCTGGGTTCTTAATTAAATTAATTATGATTATGTGGGTTTAAATTAAAATTGTAGGAAATTATGAGAGGATGCCGGATCCAGCATCAGCTAGTTTTACATCTGCGGCAGGATATTGTGACCGGAGAGTAGAATTAGATAAAAGTTTAAGACCTGATCATAGAAAATATAAATCAGCTGTGGCTTTCATGGCTTCTAAATTGTCATACGAGAATGAAAATTTCATCAAATCCATAGTTACATATCACTGGAAGGTAATTTTCATTTCTTTTGCACTGTTGCATATATATATATATATATATATATACACTGAATTTACATTCAAAATTCAAAAAAAACTAATATATATATATATATATATGCATTTTTTTTTTCTAAATGCACTGTAAAACAGGATATCGATGATAATGATGCTCTATCTTTTTCTTTTTTATTTTTAATTTCAATTTCTCTTTTTATAATCTGATGCAGATGGAATTCTTGAAGTTTTACAACTGCCGAAATGGTAAGTATTTCAAAACTTAATTTCCTTGTATTTCACTAAAATTTGTATATATATATATATACAGAAATTTTTGTGTCTTAGCTTAAGTTCATAGTTAGTGGGTCGGTGAATTAATTAATTAATTAATTAAACAAAAGCAAGTGGTGGTGGCGGCCGTGGAATTTGATAAATTTAGAAATTGTGTCTTGGCTTTAATGTAGTAGTTAGTGGGTGGGTAGTACTAACTTTGACTTACATTTACATGCCTCGTATGATTACTCCTGTAATAAAGCAGAAGTCTATTTTTATTTTAAAGGGTGAGTTCATAAAGATAAATTACTTTTATTTTTTTTTTATATTTTGTAGAATATATTAATTGATTTTTTTATTTTTAAAAATATATTATAAATTCTCAAAATAACATAAGGTCTTTTTAGTTATTGGTATTAAATTTAAAAAATTTTATAATTTATTTCTAAATGCCAAATATCTAGTATATTCAACCAGAAATATATTAATAATTTATCATTCATAAAAAGTGTCTTTAACATACTCTCTATTTTTAAAATTTAGAAAAAAAAGGTGAGTTTGACTATCGATATTTAAAGTACACTAAATTTCTATGCATGTTCTATTTTTTTTTATTGATATGTTACTTTTTTTTTTTTACTTATAATAAAAATAATTTTTTTTCTTTTAATAAATATTAATTTATAAGAAATAAAATAAAATAAAAAGAAAAATATAAATAGTCTATTGGACTTATAAAATTTTTTTTTACTCTCAATATTTAAAAATGCTTTAAGAAATTTTTTATTCTACTAAAGATATTTTTTAAATAAATAGTACTATTGGAGATAAGGGGCAAAAATTCTCAAAAAATCTAAAACATAAATAAACTCAATAATTACGAAAAAGAAAAAGGAGTTTCTAGCTTTTATTAATAATTCTTTGTTGAGTGTTCCATATATATATATGATCCATTAAAGTAAGCAACTCCTTAGATTTTTCAGCTTTATTGGTTAAGAAAGGCCTCCATTCGAATCAGACACAGCATCATGGAAATTACATTTTCTTTTTTGAAATCATAAGCTATCATTATACAAGGTGGATAGTTATAAATTGCTTGACTTAATACATACTCCTGGCTAGAAGATAATTCAGGTAAGATTTTAAAAATGATTACTTGTCTAAGGGAGAATGAAACTAAAATTTTTTTATAAAGTTTATTTACTTAATACCAAGTCAAAACATCATATTTCATTACAATAAAATGAGTTTGTTATGGAGCATTTTGAAACTTGGATGGAAGACTTACTCCTTTAATAATTTATTTGGGTGAATTCAGATTACTCAATAGTTGAAAAAAAAATTATCACACTACATTTTTTCACTAACATATTTACCTGTCACTAAATATAAATAAAAGGCGTCGCTAATTGTTGATTTTTCTTGAAACGTTTTGGTGTGTGGTTTAAATTTTGTAAGTTGTGGACAGAGTACTTGAAGCTGCCGTCAACGAAGGCCTTCATGTTTCAAGACAAGAAGGCAGACCCTAATCTAATAGTGGTGGCATTCAGAGGGACCAAGCCATTTAATGCATACGATGCATGCACAGACGTGGATCTCTCCTGGTACGAGTTCGAAGGTGTCGGCAAAATCCATCGTGGCTTTATGAATGCCTTAGGCCTCCAGAAAGATGGTTGGCCAGCCGAAATTGCATCTCCCATGGGCCATTTATATGCATACTACGAAATCAGAAGAGCGCTCAAAGACTTGTTGCAAGAGAATCAGAACGCCAAGTTCATAGTTACAGGACACAGCTTGGGTGGGGCATTAGCAATATTGTTTGTGGGTGTGTTAGCTATACACGGAGAGGATTTTTTACTGGATAAAATGGAAGGAGTTTACACATTTGGGCAGCCAAGAGTTGGGGACAAGCAATTTGGGAGTTTCATGGAGAATAAGATGAAAGAGCATGATATCAGATTCTTGAGATATGTTTATTGCAATGATGTGGTGCCTAGGTTGCCCTATGATGACTCAGCTCTCTTTTACAAGCACTTTGGCCCTTGTCTCTACTACAACAGCATCTATCAAGCCAAGGTTTTGTCGGAGGAACCCAACAAGAATTACTTCAATTTGTTGTGGTTCATACCTATGAACCTGAACGCCAGTTGGGAGCTGATGAGGAGTATTGTGATTCCTTGGTTGAGAGGTCGAGAGTACAGAGAAGGCTGGTTTATGACGGTGGTGAGGATAGTAGGGTTGGCACTTCCAGGATTGTCAGCTCATCTTTTTCAAGATTATGACAATTCAACCCGATTGGGATCCTTGCCTCAGCTAGACCTTCACCAAGATTAGTCACACTTCAACATCCTCAAGGCTGCTATTTACATTTATATGCATATTACACATAGTTGCTTCTAAAGTTAAATCAATTTCGACTGATAACATTGCTGTGGAAAAGGGTTTAGTTTATTTTAGTTTGTTTATCCTAGTTTTCGGATCTTTATCCTCTCACTCATATATTACTCGCTATTGACTTACAACCAGCAGATGCTTACAACCATAGTTTTCACTTCAGGATCATGGTTTTCAAGATTTGAAGGTAAAAGTTTTGGGCTTTTAATGGTGCTGATTGTGTGAATTTCGATGGTCCATATGTTTGAATATTGAAAATGTGAATCGAATTCCCTTTCGAATATTTTGTACAACACAATCAAAGTTTTCGATCCTTTTTTCCCAAAATGGCTTAAATTTAAATGAAAATCACTTAGTTCTAACTTTAAATTTCACAAGTATCTTGTATAATGACCTAGTTTGACTAGGAAGATATTTTTGGTTCAATTTTCCTATGCACAACGAACACTGAAAAAAAAATTGCAGCAAACTATTTTCAGCAAACCAAATAGAATCTAAGCAAGGTAAAAGCATTTCAAGTTGCTAGGGAAAATGTTATATATGAGAAAATATAATTGTTCATATACATGCAGATACTCCATATAAGACTTATCAAATTCTTAGGGATACGGAACCATGAACATGCAAACAAAATCTTGCTTCTTATCTGAAATCTTGATCGAAATCCTCGAAGCTTCATTCCCCTGCAAAAGCTGCTTTGACACCAAAATAGTGTCGCTGTAGTACTTATCTGCTGCTGTACATTCTCCCTCTTCTGCTGCAGGTATATTCCACTTCAATCTGACCAGAGATCTAACAGAACTTCAATAAGTTCCATGAAATGTTACCGCTGGCAGCGTTTTTTTTTTTTTTTTTTTTTTTGAGAATTTCTTTTATACCACATTCCATTTTATTTGAATCCAAATTTTCTGCCTCAAAATTTAGTGTGCCTTATACAGAAACAAAATATATTTATGCAATTGATTATTGAAAAACAATCAAATTGATCTTCTGATATCAATGACTAATGATTTTCCGATACTTTGACCAATTTCACTCAGGCAACTGGAATGCCAGGCATTTCATGTCAAGTAAAGATCAAACTTTCCTTTTTTTCGTCTTTCTTTTTATTTTTTGGGTAATATTAGAGAAAAATATGTAAAAATTATAGAACAAAGATGGTATTCCGATAAGTTACCACGAAACGCTTAGATGAGTAAAGCACAGCAATACGTGGCAAGGTGAGACACTAGAAAGCATGACATGTGAAGCAACCACTCAAGGAACCCATACGAGTGGTTCTGCGGAATGATATAGCCTTGCTGGAATTCCTGGAAACTTGGCATGCCTGGTTGGCTAATACTGAGCTCCTCATCTCTTGGGCTCTCTTCTGAGCCGATCTCAACTTGTTCATAATTTTATCCATAGATGATGATCTCTTTTTTTCAATCTTCATCTGAAAATAATTTTTAAGTCAGCATAGCCCACAAAATGGTGAAGCCCTGCTTCTACAAAATACTGAGTGAAACATGACTGCTTACAGCAGGTAACATATATCAATCCAAAATCGAGGTGGATAGACATGTCAGCATATATCAGCATTTGACAATACAACTAAGAGAAATTAGTAGCCTGTCGCAAATCCATAATTCTGTCCATTGAAATAATGATAGAACATAATAATTTTCCATACTCAACCGCTCACTAAGTCCAATTTCTTACATTTTATTTTATTATTGTTCATTTTTCTATATCCAGTCCTTCAGGTATTATTTCAGTCTCAGAAACCAACAGTGACAAACATTTTAACTAACCCTTTCTGAAATTCTATAAATAGCATTGTTAAGCTTACGAATAAAAAGAAGGAATGAGGATTACGGTTTGGAACAAATTAATCTTCTCTTGGACCAAAGTTTACCATTAAGTGAAAAGTATTTAGCAAGTTACTTGAGAGAAATTGTATGAAGAAACGTGCAGGATAAAATTACCTCAAGTTTCCTTATTGCTGCCTCAGCTTTTGCCTTCTGCAGATTCTCCCATGCTGTTATTTTGGCTTCCTCTCTTTTGGATCTGACAGAAAAAAATTGTGGATGGATGTAATTTTTCGCTAAGTCCCTCTCATATTCTTCAACTCTTATATGTGATGTATAATTAGTTCATTAGTTGTTTGGCACCCAGGAACAGCATAAATAATTTGGTTGGCCTGAATGAGGCAAGAATTTGCTTGGTAAAACTCTAAGGGCAGAAAACCAGGATGCTGTTATGACTATCGAATAAGGGAAAAGGAGGATTAAATAAAAAAAAATTAATAGACAAAGGAAGAATGAATTGTTATTGGCTATACAACCTTACAAGATACACATTATGCATCTGCATAAGCCACTACAACTACAAGGTTTGTCAAATTATATTTTAATGGAATAGATACTGTGACTTTCTGTAATTTTTCAGTGGCATTTTCTGTGCAAATTCCATAAGCACTCCAGGATGGGCGCAGATCTAAAATGTTTATACCTTTAACAATCTAAAGAATGTAATTGCATTTTCTATCATTTTTTAGAGTAAATGGCACTCTCGCCATCATTCTGTATTTTTTCTAGCTCATGTAAATAACTTTGCAATCATATCAACCTAGGCAAAACTTAATCAAGTTGATATAGGATGAAACAGCCTGCACATGTTCTTGCTTTTTCGTTCTAGGGACCGAGACTTTTGTTGGGGATATATTAAAGATTCAGTGGTACAGCTATCTTAGCCTTTACTTGCATCATAATCAATAAGCTGACCAACCAAATAAAGGAATCAGGAAAAGAGACCTGCAAGACTTACTTGGAAATACTTTTTGAAGCCTCTGAAATATCCCAAGCTGAAGATTGAGCATCAGCTCTTTTCTTTCTCCAGTCGTCAACAATTTGAGAGCTTTTCCCTTGGTGACGGGCCCTATGTTTCTTAGACCATCTTGTGACAGTAACCCTTTCATCCACCTGCACATCCCTGACTTCTGATTTAGAGGAATGGACACTCTGCAGTTCCACAATTGGTAGGGCACAGGTAGTAGAGGCAGAGAATGAAGGCCTTCTGCTTGGAGATGAATGGTTGCTACCATCAGGACTCATTTGTGTCGCCATATCTCTTCTTGAAACTGCAGATGATACATCATTTGCTGCATCCTTAACACCATCAAGCTTCTCATCTACAAATTCAATCCAAGAGTAAGGACAATATCAGAAAGAACTTTCACTTGACATTAAAAAGTAAAGTATCAACTTCCAACCAATAAAAAATGTAAGAAAACATGCTGATCTAAGTGGAATGCAGGTGCTAATTGCCAGAGATTGACCCAGAACATGCACAATTTCCTTTATGAGATATATGGCAAATCATAGAAAAGGACTAATTAGGATTTTCTGATATTCATGGTGTTACACCTATCCAGTTTTGCAGACATCCTTATGCTAAAGCAAAAAGTAAAATTCAAAGAAAACTTGGTAATTGCTCAAATATAGCATTTGATTATACATCTAATTTCTGTCCTCGAAATTCTTTGTAGTAACATGAATAACTTGAAGAGAAATTTCACCAGCATACACACACAAACCAGTTCAATCTTCCAAGCAAATAAAGAAAGGACGAATAAGATTCCAGATTACTAGGTCGAAGAAAATGAGTAGGCCTGGAGGAGTTAAAAATTTTACCTTGGGGGGGCAACGAGGACTGGGCCAACACCTCAGAGCATCCATGCACACTAACTGAACGGGCCATGCAAGGTTCTGTCCGCACAGGAAAGTCCGCACCAAGATCATTAGATCGAATAGCCAATCCATCTGTAGCAATAACACCAGCTGAAAACGGAGAACCAGCCGCAAAGTTTCCCGCATTCCCCCCATCAAATAGTGGCATGGCAGGCGAATACAACGAATAATACGCAATTCCTGGAGGTCCAAGAGGTCCACTCTTGGACTTCGGCCTCCGCTGATGAAGTTGAAGCGGCGTTCTCACTGCACCATCTCCTGAAACAGGACTAAATATCCACCTCTCAGCATCCTCCCATTTGGACGGCAACGTTCTTCCATTGTTGAAAGGCAACAACGGAACATTCACTTTGTGCCTATTACCACTGGCATGCAATGGCACTCGCTCCGAGCTCCAACCCTTCTGCATTCCAACACTAGTGTGGCGATAATTGGGTGTACCAGGGCTAGGAAACGTGCCGGACTTGCGAGAAGATACCGAACTCTTTCTCATCGCTCCCAGTCGAGGCGATGAGGCGACAATAACATCATTCAGATCCAACGAAGCAGGTCTACGCCTATCTGGCTTCTTCGAAATCGCTTCAGATCTGGATCTCCGTTCCTGACACTCTTATGTAAGCAAAGCAATCAAAGTCAAGAGTTAAGATACGGAATCCAAGGTTAATTTTAGACTCAGTAAGGTTTTACTACCTTTAAGAGCAAGAGAGAATGAGCTTCTCGCTGAATCAATGAGATGGCTGTCGTCTTCTCCTGCTATAGTAGCTTCCTTGTCTTCTTTTTGAACTAAATAGGACGAAAAGGAACAGCGAGGGAGTAAGTGAATTTGAAATTTGAGAGTTCTGACTTTCTATGACCTTTTCTGTTTGTTTTTTAAGAGATTATGATCATAAAGCCAAACAAAAAATGTCGCATTAGCTGTACCTTTCGCTTTTTCACCTTTCCTGAGTAGACGAGAGTTAGCATGAGCGTGCTTTGAGTTGCTGCATACAGTAATGAGTTTGTTTGGATCTGGATCTCTATACGGACTACTCGAAGCTTCGTGGAGATCGTTACCACCACCGTTGCCACCAGTAGCAGTTTCATGCCCTGCCAAATGCTGCATCAAAATCACTGAATTTTATCACCACGAATTGTCAAATAGAATCCAATTTCATTCTCAAAATGCAATCATTTTCATTTTACGTAATGAACACACGGAATCTATAATCACTCCAGCTACTTCAGATCCTCCACGATAAGAGAAATGTCAGTTCGCCGAGTAGCACATTGAACAGAACTTAAAAAACACGACAAAATAAGTGCACTATCAACTCGAGGAAAAAACACGCAAATTACAAAAATCCAGCACAGAACAGTTCAATTAGATAAAACGTGCAAGATTACAAGTGAGATTTCGGAGGCGAGAGAATCACGATCGTGAGCATCTGAAGCAAAGGAGCAGCGATCAACACTAGCAGAAGCGGAAGAGAAGAGACTAAAATTAGACTCGAGGGTGAAAATCACAGAGTCAGGACTAGCGTCAGGAGCTCTAAAACCCGATCTCGAGGAGGTCCGTTCTTGATACCCGAGCTCCGACATTTTCAGTTCTCAGCGTCCTGCTTCCTCCTGTCTTCACATTTATTTGTCAGCGTAGGGAGAAAGCAGAGAGTGAGATTTCGCTTATTTGGCTTAGGAGAGAATCTGCTTCCAATGGAAAGGTTATATGGCGGATGGCTGGCTACAAAGGAATTATTTATTTTTATGTCGTAATATATATATATTTTTTTTTTCGCAAAAAGGACCAGAGAAAAAGACAAACAATTTTCGGCTAATTCTTTAAGGTGCTTTATTTTTGTTTTTGGGGGGGGTGGGGTGTAAATCTTTAAGGTGCTTTTTAAGTTGTGATAATGGGATTGTTTTTGGTAATCAAGTGGAAGGTAAGTGGGGTTTGCGACTTTTAATGCTGTGGTCCGTTGGTCCTTGTTCATGATTACCTTGACCTTGAATTTGACTGGGTGGAAAATGACAGTAGGACCCTCATATCGTACGCTAGATCTTCATTTTGGTTGTCCAAACGTGTGGGGTATTAATGACTTTCAGTCAGATATAGATTTCCATTTTCCATTTTAACCTGGGAGAAGATTTACAAGCGTAAACTGGAATGTAAAATTTAAGGATCTGAGACAGTCACCCGCAGGTATTTTCTTTTTCCTGGTGGGTAAATGATGTAATTGTGATGCCAATTTTACCGTCAGAGATAGCAGGTGCCAGATTTTCGAAAAATAGGAAAAGAAAATTACCCTCACATTGGGCCATGACCCATGCAATCAGACACGTAACCCCAAATAAATTAGAAAAAGAAACATATTACCAACCAAACAATCATGATTATGTAGGAATCGAAATTGAATATAGGAATTATTTAGGCATGGGAAACTGTCCAACTGTTTTTATTAGTTAATTGCTGAGGAAACAGCAACATCAGCCGTGACCATAACCGCATCTTTCTGTTCCCATAGAAAGTGCCGCGCTCTGTGGTCAAACCTTTGGTTAATTATCTCCAACTCCTTGATGTGCATGATTTTGTCTCGTGAGGTAAACCTATTTTTGGTTTGAAACCTTCATTTCATTAAGATTTGCAGTTTGTTAGGAAGCTAAATAGTTAAGGAAAGGTCGAAAGAAATTAGGTGTATATATATATATATATCGGTTTTTGTCAGAAAGAGCAAGACATATCCTTGTGATAGGAGCCCACAAAATTAATAAATTTTGAAAATGCTATCCAAAATGAATCTAGAAAATCTATTAGAAAAGTGACCCATCAATTTTGAGCAATTAAATGCTCTCTGTCGAGGAGGTGAAGCTTTGACAGCCTGGATGCTTACAGTCAAACCCAGTTTAATGCACTGTAAATTGCTTGCATTAAATTGCTATGTAATCAAATCATAAATGAAGATCCCATTCAATACTAAATATAATTAGAAGAATACGGAGAATTTTACAATTTATCGAAATTTTTATATATTTTTTTAAATTTTTATTTTTTCATTTGTATCGAAAATTATTTCATTCGTATCAATTTTTTTAATTTTTATTTTTAGAGAGATAAAGAATGGTTGCACACTATAATTTTTGAAAAGAATTTATTCAATGGCGACAATAAAAAAAAATGAAGAAATTTATTCAATTTGTTTAGAGACAATAAAGGAAGAAGATATATGTGTGGCGCTTCCATTTTTCAGAAATATTTATCATTATTGATACATTCGACCATGATTTCCTAAACATAGACATTGCTCACTATATCGTCTTCATGTTTGAGATCATTAGAATTTAAATTATTGTATGTATTTGTTTATTATCATCAATTATCTTTTATCTTTCAAAAATATACTTAAAATATACTGAATTTTATAGTTTTTGTTCACAACTGTTTTAAGTCAAATATATCATAGAGAAATACTCAAAGTATGACCAAGGTATATTGGACTTTATAGACTGTTGTCCTAAGTATTTTATGTCAAAAGTATCCCTAAGATATATCCAAGGTATACTGAAGATATTTTAAAATATACTCAAAATATACCGAACTTTATAGTCTTTGTTTACAACTATTTCAAGCTAAAGACATTTCCAAAATATACCTAAAGTATATCAAACTTTATAACTTTTGTTCACAACTATTTTACATTGAAAGTATCCCCAGTATATACTAAAGTATACAGAAGATGCTAATATAATTGTAGAAAGCATTTTTTTATAAAATTGAAAAAAAAAACATTGAAAACAGATAAAATTGTAATTATTTCCACTTTATTTTTATTTTTTTTTTGTTATTTATGAAAAATTCTTTAGAACATGCCATTTCTCGGCCTTTTGTTTAAGATCAAGTGTAGAAATATGCCATTTCAATTTCTCTGCCTCGTACTAAAAGCAGAAAGCTCAAAACTAGAAAATCGCTAGCAGCAGCGCCAGTGGGTGCTAAATTGCTAGCACTAGAACAGAACTAACTTATCAGACCTAAAATTGCAAATGGGTGATGAATTTTAGCATCTGGCAATTGATTTGGACATATGAATGCATTGGTAAGAGCAACCCTTTGTCTGACTCATTGGTTAAGGGGTTAAAAATATTATTGGTAACTTATCACTTAGTTACAAAATGATACCAAAATTTTAATAAATATTAATTTAATACCTAAATCTAAATTTTATTAAAAGAAATTGACGTAACATGTTGACTGAATAACGTGGCATAACAACAAGCTGACTTCATTTTGTTTAACTGAAATTTTGACTTAACTACCAAATTGCAACATTTATGACATTTATAAAAATTTTAATACCAAATTGTAACAAATCAAAATTTTAATACCATTTTGCAACTAAATGATAAGCTTTAATATCAATAATATTTTTAATCCCGTAAACTAAGAGTTTTAAATAACTTACACTTTGTTTGTTTCAATGTATATGGGACAATGAGAAGAGCATAATGAATAAAATAGGGGAATCATGTTGATCCTAAATCAGATAAATTCTAGTGGAGGTTGATTTGTCAATTCATCCATTCATTGTTTCCTTTTCCAGACTGGCTTAATAATTTTTTTTATACAGAAACAATTCACCATATTCCTCTACATGCAACATTAAGATTAACCTTTTATAACTTACAATGACTAAGCAAAATATATAATGGAACAGCTAACCAATTTGTACACCTTTCTAGCCTTCAACTGTTGTGTCATTGAAGTAAGCAGTTATTGCCTTCAACTTCCCATTCAAAAAGTTCTTCTCAACCTGGGACCATGGGCAACAAGAATACAACGTAATTTTACACCACTGGTGTGCATATTTATTGTCTTCATGAATTAACAAACCAAAAAACTTACAGAACCCCAGTCTACATTTAAGCGGGGGAAGACAAGAGAATTCTTCAATATATTTACAAGTTACAACCAAGTTAAAAAAACAAAGAGAAAAAAGAAAAAGGAAGAAGAAAGATTCTCCAAGAATGTGCTATTCTGATGGAATCACAAATCCTAAGCATGAAATGAAGCGGCAAACGCATTTAACAATTTTATGTCACAATTATTGATCATAAAAGTGCTGCTAAGTGCTAATATAGTAAGACAGACAAACAAAGCCTTGATTAAGAGATAACAACATTTTTGTTCAACGTCATGATGATCATCAAAAATAATGTGAAGCACAAATATGTGTCCACAAAAGTGAATAGGATCCATTATCAATTCATTAACAACTTGAAAGTGAAAAGTGCACCCATTACCATTCTTTAACAATCAATTTAACTAATTAAGATACGGATGATACACCACCCTCCAACCCTTGCAAAGAGGACAGCCTCATGTTTTGCAGTGCCCTTTTATTATTTAGGAAAAAATGGCATATCCCACAGCACCATTTCAAGTGATAGTCATAAGATGGAATTATATCCCACAATGCTATACATAAGAGGCACAACAAAAGGAACCCATGTCCATTACCATCCAAATATATGTCCTTTACTACTTGGAGAAGGAAACAGGCACATCATTCAGTAAGTAGCAATACCTAATGTAATGGGTACCCAGAAAAGAAAGTACACAGAATGAACTCAATTCAGAAGTTACCTCTAGTGACCATGCAGGATCAGTGGATAGAGACAGCTCTGCCAATTGGTTGAGGTCAACATTTCTGGGTAGAAACATGACAATTCTGCGAGCAATTTTCTTTGCAGTGTTAAAGAGAAAATATCTGCAATGTTATACGTCAGAACATCAAATTAATAGCAATATTAACAATAAACCACAATATTAAAACTACTAAGGTTTTAGCCTCCTAACAAAAGAAAAAAGGAAAAAGAAAGCCTACCCATCACGTGGCCTTAGCATAGCCATACTGTAATTCTTTACTCTGGTATAATCAGGTCCTCCCCAAGGAGGTGATAAAAAAACAGTGCCTGCCTGAACACAGGATATAACAACCGCATTATAAGACTAAAACATAGCTGAAATTAGAGACAAGCAAGAGGCATGCCCAATAGAAGGGAACAACATAATTAATTGTGAAAAAATATGCAATAAGCACTTAGCTTTCTGAAATCTAAAATGATTGCACAAATTGAACTTCACAGTCAACCATCTACATGCTCGCACAACAGTACCAGATATTTGTACAGAGAGGCATTATATTACCTTCACAGTCAGGATGAAAATATTTTGCATTTTGCAAGAAAAAGAAAAAAAGGAACAGAAAACTTGCCAGATAGATTTAAAAAAAACAATAAATATCTCCAATTTTAAAACAATAATTTATGTTCCGAAGTTGGAAACAAGAAGGAAAAAAATCAATGAAAATCAGATGAAAAAGATCTTTGAATTAAAATCTTTATTATGACCAAAATTGGAAATATAAGTAAGGAAGAGAATGAGTTGTAACATTTTGCAGATCCCAAGTTTCAAGTTAAAACAGAAAAATTGTCGACATACAATAAGTTAGCATTAATACCTTCAGGTTTGGTGCCAAAACAAAAAAGTCTCCCTTTATAAAGTCTATTCGGTCATCAACTCCATAGATGGCAGCATTATGATATGCATAATCAACCTTTTTTGGATCAATATCAATTGCAGTGACATGCTTACACCTGAAATATCAAATTTTAAACAGAAATCAAGCACATATATAGAAAATTAGAAAGACTAAATAGCAAACCCATACATACTGGAAATATAAATGAATTTACCTAATCAACCCCCTAGCCCCCAACGTAGAACACAGAATGATTCTTTTATTAAAAAAATCCTGTCAAACTCAAGCCCTTTCAAAATTACTATCAAAAGGTGTCATTTTACAGTCACCTTAAATAGGTTCTGAACATATTCATAGATCTATTTAATTAAAAGATCTACTAACTTCCATTGAAGCAATTTAAACTAAAATCATATCAAACCTGGCATTTGAAATCAGTCCATCCACACATAGCTCACAATTATTCAGCATGCTAGATGCTCAAAGTCCAAAAAGGGAACTCAAAATAAATTTAAAAAAAAAAAAGGAAAAGAATTTGTCCTTATAATCTTGAGATATATCATTTATATACCAATATTCTTTCCCAGAATATTTAAAAGTGACTCTGGGGGTCAGGGATTAGCAGGTCAGGTTTTTCAAAAATTTCTTCAATGATTAGTAAGGTCAGACTGCAATCAAGCTTTACATGGTTGGAATAATTATCAACTAGAATGGAATCACCAGCATCACCGCAACAAACAGAATGACATTCATCTAATTATGATAATTTAAAAGTTGCAAGTAATCTCTTGTGAACAGATACTTAAAGAATAAAACTTGTCAGGAACAAATGTTAACTATAGGCAAGATATCACTCACCTCAGAGCAAATTGGATAGCATTTCCACCAACTCCAGTGAAACAGTCAATTATGATGTCATCAGCACAACGTGATGCATGGTGCCTAGCAATAAGCTCTGGAGTCACAGAAAACCATCCTTCCTCATCCATTTTTATACCACTATCAAATCTGGTGAACAACATATACCGTTGACACCAATATTTGCCACTATTGCCAGAAACATCTTCAAAAGATTCTTGACATTGAAGCTCTGAACAAAGCAAATAGTACATTGGAAGGGAACTAAATTTTTAAAAGACTTCATTTATACTGGCAAATTTCTTAGAGTTTTAAATTTATTATGCAGCACTTAATTAGTACCAATGGCTACCCCAAATGATTGGGCAAAATGGAATTTGCAAGCACAAGCATAAATTAGTATGCATTTTGTTTTATCATTCACAATATTCTATTAACTGCCAGTTGGCTTCACTGTTTAGAATAAATTTGAAAATTCATTTACTAATGAAATCCATCCAGAAGCATTGTTTCTGCTTACATTGGCTCCCCACTCACCGTAAGAGGAGAGATAAAACATGCCTAAAAAAGAAAGCCCAGGTAGTATCACAAGGATTTCATCATTTTTATTCACTCCAACAGAAAGCCCAACAGTAGAAAACCAACTGAATAATTCTAATATCATGCTTTCTGTCTGTTGATATACGACGAATAATATGTCATATGAACACTATACATATAAATAGATATATAGAAATCAATGCATAGATACACACAACCAAAGAGAGGGAATGACCTTCACTAGCATTGGATGATTTCCTATGTGCCCGTGCTTTTTTTGCTTTCTTTTTCCGTTTCAACATGCCAGGTTCTAGCTGGATATCTAACCTATCTGTTGCAGGATCACCAATTTCTATTTGCATGGTATCAGCCTCAATAACTTGTTCAGTTATTGTACTGGTGAAGCTACAAATAGAACTGAATGTCAGCATTCCCAAATGAGCAAGAGAAAGTTGCCAATTTCAAGCTCAAAATTAAAACATAATTGGCATTATCTTAACAATTTATACACTATTTTATTTTCTGTGCATGCATAAATCCACTAATGTATGGTTCTATCTTTAAAATTTCAGCCATGAATTACCAGTGGATGTCATCCAAAACCTACTTTCTAGGGTTTGTTTTCCCAACTACACAACATGCTGCATAAAATTTTTGTATGAAAGAAATAAAAAAAATTGAAATCAAAATACTGCATATACCTGCTAATATGCCCCTGAGCCTCTGATAAGCACAATTTGACATCATGAACGCAACTTGATATGGTCCCATGGAGTTCATCTTGAAGCTCGAAATTATTTTTTTCTCTTTCTATAGTCACTCCAGGCAAAGAGCTGTTGGCAGCAACTCCTATCTCTGTTGAAACCTCATCAGATGGTTGAACTATTAATCTATCATCATCTGCAGGTTCCCCCAATAACTTGGAAAGGCCATCATTGTTTTCAGTCACTTCAACAATTACTGCATTCATTTCATCTGGGGCATCATCACATGCTATATGTTCCATACTAGTAGGTGGATCCCATGTAGAAATGCCAGTTTTGATGTTATGGAAGTAATTTCTCATGTAGAAAGAGTCCCAATACACCCTCCAATCTTGAAGATCATCACTGTCAACATGACTATCTATTCCATCAGGTTCAAGAACTTCTGAGTTGTAATACAACAAATTGATTTCAGAATTCCCTGCCTGCACAGCAGTGTTATCACTGCAAAAATTTTCACGTTCTTCCCCATCGTAAGTAGCTGCGGGATCTTCCAAACAATTGTGCTCCAAGCTTTCATCAACAAGTTCTTTACCATTTTCAACAATAGCATCTGTCAACCAGCATGGTAGTGAAGGAGCAGCATCTGAATTTTTTGAACTAATTCTTTCATTATTTTCATCATTCAACTTATCATCATTGGGTGCTACAAACTTGCACTCATGGTCATTACTTAACAGATCATGAGAGATTCCATCAATGACATCACTACATAAAACATCAGTTGACCTTGCAGAATCTTCACCAACAGGAAATCGGGAATCACTGGTATCAACTGCAACATCATAGTAATATGATTCACTTTGGTCCAGCATTGACATGCAACATAAAGAATTGCTTGTTTTATCATGCAAAACAGTATGCGATACAATCTCCACCTCACTCACTTTTGTAGATTCTAATGCTTCATTAGCAGGTTCTTTACAACAACGAGAGAGCGTCAAATGAGTGCCTGTCTTTTTGCCTTTACTTATTTTGTTCCTTGTCTGCCAGATTGTTGATGTTGTAAGAAGACAAAATGTTGTGGTAGAAAAACCATTAACAATTATAGCAAGAACAGTAAACTGGTGGTAGTGCATTGATAATAAATTTCATTCTTTCAATTGAAATAGAACACTCTAAAATAAGCCACGATTCTGTCTAAATTAATAGGCCATGAAACCGAAGGCTAGGACTTCAGTAGGACAGCCATCTACATGTAATGAAGATATTGGGTTTTAACATGTTGATCGATAGCTATGACATGCAATACATAATGCACGTTCAAAATATCCTCTCACAAAAATATGAGTCAAAACACACGCCATATATATATATAGCAATTGAAAATACAGAATGGTTTTCATAGAAAAAATACAGGTTAAGTATTGACAAAATGAAAAGGCAGAATGAATAGACGTTTGGTTTTTCAGACGTATGGCTTTAAGCAAGGCAACAGACATATGAGGTACCTCCTTATTAGACTGAAAGGAAAGCGGAAGCCCCAATGCACCCATTTGTTCCATCAAATCTGCATCCTCTGGAGCTTCATCAAAATCCAAAAGATTAAGGGGAAAAATTAGATCCGCAACTTCAATATTGTAAAAGAAATGCAGATTAGCAAAAAAAAAAAAGGCACTAACTGGTAGTTAAAGCAGGAATCTTCAAGCTGCTATCCTCAAAATACCTACGAGATTTCTGCATTTGATGCGATATATTTACAAAGAGGAAATGAAGATGCATTTTTCGCCACAACTAAAAATTACTTAATACCAGAGAAAGATTGCTATAATGGTTCTACTCATGAACTAGAAACAGCAAAAACTTACACTATTCTCAGGAAACAATGAAACTTCTCGCGTCTCCATTGAGCCGTCGTCCCTATCGAAGTTGCAACTCAAAATATAAGAAACAAAAGAGTTACAAGAACAAGTATCGAATATGAGAGAAAGAGAAAGGCACCATATGTAGACTTCGGTGAGCTTAAAGAGGGAACCAAGCTCTCTAATGGCAGGGCCTTCAATTTCCATTAGTCCCCTATATCTGCCGAGGGTCAACTTTAGGTTAAAAAAATTCAAAGCGACTCCACCGGCCGACTTCTTTCGACTTCAGTCACGGGTGAGAATCACCGCCGTGCTCTGCCCATTGCAACTTACAATATAAATCAGACGAAACGACGCAGGTTTTCGCTTCAGTGAGCTACTGGTACTACTACATTTATTTTTCAAAAAATAAAAGGAAAAACCAATCCAGTCAGGACGGCGTCGTTTTATAATTCCTTTAAGGAGCCGAAGCGTGCAACACCGCCTCGGCGCCTCCAATCCAATTATCAAACTATCAAAGCAAAATAATCCCTCGCCTTGAGAGGTTTGTGCAGAGGCGGGAAACGGAAGAGAGGATGGAGGACGGCGAGATAGTGGAGGGAGTAGCGATGGAAGAGGAGGCACAGTTAACAATACAACCTAAGAATGGGAAGTCACCGTACGAAATGCTGCAAGAAAGCAAAGCCTCAGTGGAGGAGATCGTAACTCAGATTCTGTCCTTAAAGAAAGAAAACAAACACAAATTGGAGCTCCGAGAACTTGTCACCCAAATGTTTCTCAACTTCGTTACTCTCCGCCAGGTTTCACATAATCTTATTTTACCTCAAGCATTTTCACATGGTCTTTTTCTCATCTAGGGTTTTGTTTGTGGTTGTGTTTAGACGAACCGCTCTATTTTACTGGAAGAAGGTAGAGCGAAGGCGCAGACAGAACGCGCAAAGGCCTCGGTGGATTTCACGACTCTGCAGCTGCATAATTTGATGTATGAGAAGAGTCACTGCGTTAAAGCTATCAAAGCTTGTAAACACTTCAAGTCGAAATATCCTGATATTGAGCTCGTTCCTGAAGAGGAATTTTTCCGTGATGCCCCTGAACATAGCAAAGGACCTGTTTTGTCTCATGACACTTTACACAATTTGGTGCTCAAGAGGCTCAATTTTGAGCTGCACCAGGTATCGTAAAAGGAAAACACTGTAAAACATTGTGTTTTCTCTTTGTTTTTCATTATTGGAAATTTAAGAGGTTACGAGGATTTTGCTTACTCAAAGTTTTTATTGGTTAATTGATATCAATGTCATTTAGCTTTGGTTCCATGAATCAGTTAATCGAATTCATTTTGGAAGGTAAAATAGGTATTGGTTTCTCTAATTCATGCAATTTTTCATGGAAATTTTGTGAATTAAATGAAGATTCTTCTTCCAAGATGCTAATTTATTATTTCAATCAGCGAAAAGAGCTGTGCCAGCTTCATGAGAAACTGGAACAGCGTAAGAAAAGTTTGTTGGAGACCATTGCAAACCGGAAGAAGTTTTTGTCAAGTCTTCCATCACACCTGAAGTCACTTAAGAAAGCATCCTTGCCTGTACAAAGCCAATTAGGGGTTTTGCATACAAAGAAATTAAAGCAGCTAAACTCAGCTGAGTTACTTCCTCCTCCTCTTTACGTGATATACTCACAATTCATCGCACAAAAGGAAGCATTTGGAGAACATATTGATTTGGAGATTGTAGGAAGTCTGAAAGATGCTCAAGCTTTTGCACGACAACAAACAAATAAGGATTCTGGTAAGTGATTGTTGAAACTTATTCAGAGGCTGCCATATAGGTTGGTAAAGCTGTATCAATAGTTTAATCTTGGCAGAATTTTATATTTTGCTTGTATTAACTTGTTGTGTCATAATGTTAGTTAAAGTCTTCTTTGGATAGAATAATGGCTTTATCATTCTTAAATTCCTTCCCTACCTCTCCGTCCTCCAAACAAAACAGAAATATTAACAGTAAAGGAGAATAGGAAGAAATAGAAAACAGAAAAGAGAGAGTAAAAAAATGAGAAAACTGATATAGATTTATTGAATGAACCAGACATATCTACCAATGTGGAGAGTTCCAGTTTGGAGGATGATGCACCTGATGAAGATGATAATGGTCAGAGAAGAAGAAAAAGGCCAAGGAAGATTCCAAGCAAGGAAAGTCTCAACCACACAGGAGTATATCAAGTTCATCCACTTAAGATCTTACTTCATATATATGATGATGAGGCTTCTGATCCAAAGTCTGCAAAGCTGATCACTCTGAAGTTTGAATACATATTCAAGCTGAATGTTGTTTGTGCTGGGGTTAAGGGATCTCATGAAGGACCTGAGAATAACATATTATGCAATTTATTTCCTGATGACACCGGTGCTGAGCTTCCTCACCAGGTTTGCATGATTATTTTCATGAGTATTAATCTGTACCTCTCTCTCTCTCTCTCTCTCTCCTCTGATGTTGTCTCTTCATTTTTTTTTGGATGTTGTTGTAATTATTTTTTATGATGGTGCAGTCAGCGAAGCTGTTCATTAAAGATACTCCTGCATTTGATGAAACTAGAACTTCACGTCCATATAAGTGGGCCCAGCATTTGGCTGGGATTGATTTCTTACCAGAGGTTCCTCCGCTGCTTAGTAACCATGAAACTGCAAGCAGTGAAACAGCAAAAAACGATGTTGTTGCATCAGGTTTATCACTATATCGTCAGCAGAATCGATTGCAAACTGCTGTGCAAAGAATCCGTTCTCGGAAAAAGGCTCAAGTGGCTCTTGTGTGAGTCACTTCTGTATCTCTGGAGTCATGGATCATTAGTTGAAGACTGGTCAATATAACGGTGGATGAATGCTAGGTTGTGTTCATATCTGAACATTAGCTCTTATAGCTCTGTTCACTTGGCTAGGACTGTAATGTGCTTCTTTTGTATTTATACAAAGCTGCTGCTGATATTATGGATTTTTTGAAGTGTTTGTTTTTTCTGATTTCTTCTGAATTAAGTTTATGTGGCTTCTTGTTCTGGGATCATTTATGAATGTTCTTTTGATCCTCCCTAATGCCTTATGTATTGTCCTGAAAAGGTATGCATTATATTGAAAATTTGGAATTCTTTCCTTGGTTCACAGTGAACAGCTTGATTCACTTATGAAGCTTCAGTGGCCTTCTTTGAATTGTGAAAATGTTCCATGGGCTTTACATAGTCCCTTTTGCAATTTGCATGGTTGGTCACCTGCTGGGCCCTCAACTAATCAGACTTCATCTACGCCTGTGATTGCCACAGATGAAGTTCAGGAACACATGGATGTTGACATGGATAAAAGGTCTGGTATTTCAAAGGAAGAATCAGAAGGTGCTAGAGAAGATGGAGAGCTCCCATCCTTGGTTGTTTCTGTTGTGAATGTTGTTAAGCTTAATTCTTCAAAAATTTCTAATATAAAGCATACCAAGCAGCTAACATTCATTTCAAAGAGTGCTATATCATCAATTAGCAAGGCAAAATCACAAAGGTTTAAGAAACATGATGTGGATTCAGATCTCCTGTTGGATATTGATAGTGATAACGATGAGATTGCACCACTTGAGCCAGAGGTAGACAATGAAGCTTCTGCTCAACATGCCAAGGTGGATGAAAAGCTGTGGATGGACCATGGGGCTAAAGAATATTTTCTCGTTTTAACTCGGAATATGGATGCTGAAGGAATAAATGTGAAGTTAGAGGCAAAGGTATCCTAAATGAGTTGTCTTCTATTGTGCATTGTTTACAGATTGACCTTTGAAAGGGAAAATTTAACTTTTGTTGTTGCAGGTTAAAATTAGCATGGAGTATCCTCTTAGGCCTCCTCTTTTTGCTGTGTCTTTACTCAACTGGAGAAAGTCATGATGAGAATGATGGCTCTCAGGCTCTGAATGGTGCAATGAACTCCGTGCCATGGAAGCCAAGGTAAGCAACTGATTTCTTACGTGTAGCTCTTAGCTAGGAAATAAGTACAGGAATAGGTAGTCAACCCTATCCTTTAGCAATGAAAGTCATTTGCCTGGTATTATTGTCCTCATATTTTGTAGCAGTCTGAAGGTTACTATAACATATAGTAAGGCTCATATATCCTTTAACAGGACAGTATCCTGATAATCTCATAATGTTTTTCATTTACTTCTTTGTTATGCTGATTGCCTCGTATATATTATTTTTCGATTTCCAAAAAATACTACTAATTAACTTTTACGTTCATGCTTTTTAGATCAATCTTTATATGCTAAGGATGCTACCTTTAGAACAAGAAAACTATATTTTGGCTCAAGTATGCTGTCGTGCAATGTTGTTTGACTTCTTCATGGATGAGTCATCTCTATGTGAAAAAAGTACTTCTGTGGTTGATGTTGGATTGTGTAAGCCTGTCATTGGTAAGCTTCTAGCCAGATCATTTAGAGGAAGCGATCACAGGAAGATGATATCCTGGAAGGACACGGATGTGACTGTATGAGTACAAACAGGAGAATATTGGAGCACATATATGACTGTATGAGTACTCATTTGTGGTACCTGTTGGATGGGGATTGGAATAAAATAAACTACAGGAATGTGCATCTTGGTTTTGGGAAGTTTGATATACGAGCTATCATTGAGAGAAGAATTTTCCAAATGGCTTTCCAACTGGAATAGTTGGATTTGCTTCAGATTAAGATTGTCAATGCTGTGTCACTGTCAATTTGCACATTGGGTTGCCATTTACAACTTTTGGGCCAGAATGGCTTAAGGCGTTTTCATGATGCAGTTAGTGTCAACATCATGAGACCAGTTTTCCAAATTGGGAAGAGTATTTGTCCTTTTCTGGTAAGAACCTCGTTGGAATTTGTTGCTAAAATATTGTGATAATCGATCCTCGATACTTTCAGAATTTTGTGTTACAAAATGATGATTTTAGTAAGTTATGAACATATTTTGATAGAATAACAAAGCAAGTTTCAGAAAGCAAATGAAATGACTGTCTCCCCAACCCCCTAATGTGGCATTAAAGTATATCTTATCGTTTTGTCCCTTTCTAGGAACTTAATTTTAGATTTCTACTCTCCAAGTGTTGATGAGATATACCTCTTGTCTTGTAGACAGAAAGTCCAAATTTCTATTATCTGTTTTTGAAATTCGGAATTGTAAAGCATCGCTCTCCCCAGTTAGATTCATTTGGCATCTGTAGAGGGCTGCTACTTGTTTGTGCTTGTTGAATTTTTCAGAAGATTTCAAAATGTTGGATGAAAGCAAAGATTTCAAAATCAGAAGGCCTTCGAGCCAAAACCATTTAAACAGCATATGATATAGAACTTGACATGCTTCCAAACATACAGGAAATTGCAACAAACCGGAAAGGCATTTGCTTCCCTTCCATTGATATACCTAACCAAGAAGTACAGAAGAGAAGCAAGTGGACAATAGATACCGAGAGATTTAATCTACATCAACAATAAAACTCTCCTTCTCGACTGTAAACTGGCATCTTCTTCTTAATCTACAGAAGTAAAAACGTCCCTCGAATATGTACAACCAGCTGCCATCCATACTTTTTAACTGTATATCACAATCTCATTTTTTAACTTTACCATGAACCAGTCAGTGTCTACCACGGACCAGTCTGAGTCCTCCTCAAGCGCTGTCTCTTAGCTCCCTGCTGCTGATTCATTATCTCCATGACCTGTAATATCATCATATGGAATCAGGAAAAAAGAAACTTAAATTCATCTGGATGTTGAAAAATAATTCGTAAGATGTAGCTGTACAACTATTTGTCAGATAAGGGAATTTGTGAGTGTTTAGCTGTTCACTCATTTATTCTAACAAGTAACAAGAATTGATGGTGCTGAATGTAATAACTCTAAATTGAGTTTATACACACCTTGAAAGCCTTCCTGTTTTCATAAACTAATTACTTTAGTGCACAGCACATATACTATACAAAAATCCCATCAGCCCAAAATATCTTAAAAATTTCTGATGGGAAACTGGTGGGAGATCGCAAAGCAAAGTCTGAAGTTTAAAAACAACTGTTTTATCCTTCCACTTCGAAAATTATGCTTAACTTTTTATTGCCGAGGGAAAATAGCAGTATGCAGGCATGCACACAGAACTTTAATGTACTGCAATCAAGTAAAATATCAAAAACTTTATGAGAAAGTATAACAAAATTCCATTATGTTATAAACAGCAGTGACCATAGGATAAAAGCCTATATGCTAAGCAGCAGTTCATTCATTTTCATTGGCTTCAGAAAGATTCAGCTATTCATGAATTCTGCAACTGAGCAGGGAATAGTAACTCGAATAGCCAACAACCAGAGATTGATCCCCAAATAAATGCCCAAAATCAAAGAATGGATAAATATTTTTGTTCTGTTTCTTCAGCTTTATGAATCTCCAACATAATCTAGTAAGAGGGCTTGCCCTGAAGTTGATTCCTAGCTTCTACGTTATGAGCAAATATTGAGCACAGGATCAGGTTGGGCATATTGCAAAAGCACATTCGGAGAATTTTTAAAGATAAAGCACAGTTAGAATAGTTATACAGGTTAAGAAGCCAAGATACTGGCAAAAGAAAGCTTATCCAGATAAGTATACATACAAAACATATAAAGCGTGAAAACATGTTATTTCACAGACTGAGTCGTCTACCTCCTTGATAAACAAATATTTTAGATCCTGTTCTGTAGCTTTGACATGGAAATTCCTTCTTGCTAAAAGCACATAAATTTACTGGTGAAAGAACAACTTATCATCATTCTCTCAATATACAACAGAACTTGTTTGTCTATTTCATTGTTGCACTTATGATCCTAAGATTTATAATCCATTTATGCACATCAAGAACTTGAGGGCAACATCTCATATCAGAATTAAAGAAATTGTGGGCAAAAAGAAAACAAGATAACAAAGGTTAAGAATGTAATATAGCAAACAAAAACATAGACATAGGATCCTGTTCCAACATGCCTAATACACACATAGAACTGCACAAAAAGATTCCTTACTTTAGGCATTTCATTTATTCATCTAATTAAGTAGATGGAAAAAAGAAAGGCCTTCCTATAGTGGCATTGTAAGATAGAATAAATTGAGTAAAAAAAAAGTCCAACCGACAAAACAGATATTTAAGAAAAATGAGACGTTAGTATGATGCTTTCATCACCTAACCATGTGATATTCATTACGGTGCATGCTCCAGATTTTTACTTTGATAGTTATGTGTAGTAGAAGGAGAGAGAGATTAATTTGTGACCAATAATAAACCAAAAGCAAGCATAAAGAACCGCACCTGATTTTTCTGCGTTTCCATAATTTCTTCCTGCAGTAGCCAAAACCATGGTCAATAATGGTTCAAGAAAAAGTATTTGGAATGTAGAAATCGATTGCTCTGATAGAAACAAAACACCTGTTTCTTCCGTAATTCTTCGTTCTCCTCTTTTAACTTTGCAACTTCTGCTTCTAACTCCATAGTGTAAGCCTAAACAGCAGAACAAGAAAGAAATAGTAGACAATATTGAGCATATGTTTAGCACCAAGATCACAAGAATTTTGATCTTCAACATAAATTAATCTTAACCCTTTGTTGTTGTTCATTTCAGTAAAAGCATTTGAGTTTCAGGCTCAGGATATTTACCCAAATTCAGGTTCAGTTTCATGTTATGATCCTTAAAACAATTGATCCATTACCTTGTAATAAACTGGATCCTTATAACTCCTCATGACCTTGACTTCTCAAAACCTTTCATCTCTTCTCATGTCAGATTGCTATCAGATTACCATTCTGCCGCACAATCTTTCATGAAGTTTTAGCATGCGGCCATATATGATTAAAGTAGAAGGTTAATGGCTAGCAAAACTCATGAAGCCACAATAACATGAAACTCGCCATTATTTATTCTGTATTTTTCATTTTCTTAATTCATTGGTGACATAATGTTTAGTTTCGCAAAGTGATAACGGAAAACTGTTTCACAAAATTGACTGCAGCCCAAAAATACAAAAAGAAGAAAGTGAAAGAAATCGTAATTCCCTTTTTTCTATCTTCTGATTCCAGTGTATCTATATCCAAAGTAATTCTCAACTTTTGCGTAATCTAAGTGAGTAGAATAAGGTAGATATGTTTTAGCTCAACCTGTTACATGTTTTTCCATTTCTGAAATAGAAAAGTGCAGCAGCACGCTAGCCTAAGGATCAATAGAGAATCATGGTCACTTCATGTAACTCTTTAAGATATCAAAATTGAATCTAGATAAGGTACATGTTTTAACTGAATTAAGCTGAGATTCCATACTCGCACTACGAAATTAAACACCAGGGAACTCAGATGCCAAATCTGGAAACATAATATAAGTAGCATAAAAAACAAAATATTCACCTGCTTGCGTGCCCGTGATCTTGCAGCCGACTCTCTGTTCTTAATCATTCTTCTATGCCTCCGCTCAACCACCTTCTCCACAGTACCAGTGGCTCTCCTTCCTCTCAAACCTCCATTAAAGACATAGGGAACTGGCGACACTGAAGATGTATTCCCGTTACTCTTTGTAATCCCATCAGATGATGGCTGGTTTGCAGGTGATCCTGTTGCAACACCTCCTAATCCAACCATTCCCATCCCTCCCCCCTGCATCAAACCACCACTTATCCCCTGATCACCAATACTCGTGATCCCACCCCCAATTCCAGGACTAGTTTGCAAAGGCAACTGTGTCGCATAGCCCAAATTAGGCTGCCTAGGAAATATTAGCTGTTGCTGGTGATGGTGATGGTGCTGCTGCTGTGTCTGATTTGATCTAACCCCATTAACATTCAAAGGCAAATTCGAGGATTGCAAGGAAATCTGATTGGTATTATTATTATTCAATCCCAAACCCCTGCTCTGCTGAAGCCCAATTCCTAAACCAGCATTGTTCCCTGGCCTAGACAAATCGCCAAAAAAACCGCCATTAGCATTAGCCTTTCCAGCTGCTTGATTATCTTCTCTCACAACCCCAGCTCTCACCAAAAACTCCTCTAAAGTCATTTCCCCCAAAGTCTGCTGCCTCTGGGGCATACTTGCCGCTCCGGTGCTGCTCCCATTCCCATATTCCTTGGATATGTCCTTCCACACCTCATCCACTTTCTTCTGGCTCAAGGTTCTGGGAAGAGTCAATGACCCCTGCCGTTGCAAACCCTCTTGCGGCCCAGTCGATGAGGCAACCATGTTCTGCGTCTCCTCCGCACTCCATATGCTTTTAAGCAGCTCATCCATGTTCATTGAACCAAAATCCTTCCCTACTCCCACCATGCTGCTCTGAAATTCATCGAAGGTCAGCGAGTAGATCGACGGCTGTCTAGCCAACGGAAAATTCCCCGTAGGCCCGCCGCCGTTGCCAGCTCCACCACCGGCATCCGACGACAGCTCATTGGTGAAAGTCTTGAAGTTGAGATTAGTCCCCATTTCATAAATATCTGAATAAAACAGTGCAGAACAGCTGAAAATGAATCCAATAAACAACCACCTCCCTGACTTTCCTTTACAACATTCAGATTTCCTCTTTCCCTCTACTTGTACCTAAAATTCAAGTTTACTTAAAAATTAGCCAGAGTCCCAACTCAAACTTCACAATTAATAATTTCAAAATATGGATCCTAACGGTGAGTGCTGATTTCTTTTTCAAAAATACAAATAGAAACATTGTATGTAATTCAACCAAAATATCTCTTCTGCATAAACCATTTCGAACTATATTGCACCATCAAACAAATCAAAACCCTAACCTATGCCATTCCCACAGCTAGAAAACAAAACAGTTAAAGGAAAAAAGAAACAAAAAATTACAAAAATAAAGAACTTCAGCAATTATTGTCATAAGCATAAACTAAACAAACAAAAAATCCACAAATGATCCAAAGTTATAACTTATTAAAATTAATAGCAAAGATCAATACAAGTTAATAAAAGAAACAAACCAGAGAAGATTACTAAATTGAGTAAAATTACCTTCTTCTTTTTTTTTTTTTTGTATATAAATATATTTTCTCTGATTTTGGTGGCTGCTTTGTCTGCGTTTTATTTTTATTTATTTATTTATTTTCTTTGTTCCTTCTTCCTTGTTTATTTAGGGCTTGGTGGAAGCGCCAAGTGTCGATTGTCCTACAACTTGTCTTTCTTCTTCCTTTGTTTGGCTTTTAAGACATTTGCTAGATAATTATTTATTAATCTACTAATTAATTTCATTAATTTATTTCTCTACTACTGTACACCCAAATGTCATTGTGATAATTATTATTGGTTGACGACGTGGACCAATCACCGTAACTCAGCAAGCTGGGATGTGATATTTAGCCAATGGAGGAATGGTTCGTGGTTTCACCAGATCCGTCCACGTCAAGATACTTCCTCCATATCAATTGCACTTCTTATAATTTTATTAGAATTAAAAAATTATTAATTAGTTTTAAATTTTAAAAAAATAAATTGTAAATTAAATTATTCTTGACTTTAATATATTATTAAAAATTTTAAATTTAATATATTATTAATAATTTTGAATGGATGGATTTAAAGATAAATTTAAAAAAATATATTTAATTTTTATTAATAAAATAAAAATGGTAGATAAATAAAATTTAAAATTTTTTCAAAAACAATAATTATTAATAACGGATGGAATAAATGAAAAAATATTATTTATTTTCTATTTTTTGTCCCAATTTATTTGTTTATTTTATTTAAATTACATTAAAATTATAAATATTTTAATATCTCAGAGACAAAAAGTAAATAAATTCTCTCCCTTCTGAGTACAGATGCACATGGGGACGGAAGGGACATTTTTGCCCAAATATCCATGTTTATCCCTTCCATGCACGTGAAAATTATGCGACCACATAAATACATGTTTGTATATTGTTACGGTTTTATTAGCCTGCACAACTCACTCCTCACTCTTCAGCAAGTAATTTAACTTTTTACCCAAAAAAAACTTATTTGTAATTATAAATTATAATGACAAATAAATTGCTTGCATAAAAAAACTAATTTCTTATATTTAAAATGCATAAAATATTTATAGATGTTATTTTTCTTATACAGTTCATTTGGATAAATTATTATAAAAATAGATAATTAATAAAAATAACTTAAACTTTTAAAATTGTATCAAAATTAAATTATATTTTTTCATTTAAATATTCAAATTTTTAAAATTTTATCAATTTATAAATTCCGGTAAAATTTTATTAAAATGCCGTAAAATTCAAACGAGATTAAAAATGTTACACTGATTAAAAAGCTGAATCATCTTATAAATTTTAAAACATCATCTTTTTTATTTTTCATAAAATTTTAAAACATAAATATCTCTTTAAATTTGAAAAATAATAAATATAGATATCGTACTTGAAAGTTGTCTGGTCAGTAGAATAAAACGAAACAAAAATTTTACTGGCAGAATTTAGCCGAAAAATTTAGATTTTAAAATTTAAAAATAAAAATAAAAATGATAGCGTTTTCATTGTAGTTTTATGATATGTCAATAGAATTTTATCAGAATTAATAAGTCGATAAAATTTGAAAAATTTTATGTATTTAAATAAAAAATATAAAGTATAATTTAATTTTAATATAATTTTAAAAATTCATATTATTATTTTTTTTAAATATTTCTTAATAAAAAACACTTCAACTTTATAAAAATTTAATCATTTATTTATTTATAATTTTTTATTAACATATTCCTTGTGCCTGCTTTATTGGACGAAAATACCCTTGTTTGACTTTTGTTAGGAATAAAGACAAATGTCTCGATGTGTGGTCCAAGATAAAATGAGAGTGCATGTCCTTAATTAAACCTTTGGCTCCATAAGATTTACTTAAAATTACAAAAAGAAATGTTGCCATTTGGAATTAGTGGGTTACGAGCATAATTCCGAGAATTAAAAATTGCAATTTCATCAATACTAAAATTTGACTACATTATTTAGAAGGATTATATATATATATTATATTTTACATATATATGTATTTTTGTTAATTTTTGAAGATCATAGTTTCCTTAATATTTTCATAAAGATCTACCACTAAATGTAATAATTGATAATACATGAAAAGTGGTGATGAAGAAAGAGAGTTTTTGGAAAGTGGGGGTAATATATATGGTATATACCTAAAAGCCACAAGATATATGTGAATATATATAACTTTAAAGCCCAAAATCAAGGCTTATGTGGTCAAATTAGTAACATATATATTGGGTCAACCTTTCCTCCTTCCCTCTGCCTTAACTTGCAAAAAATTGGGAAAAAGTAATCATCTTCTCTTTCTTTAATTGAGCACCATTTACCAATAGAAGAAATGATTCTCCTTATCTTGTCCCTTGTCACCATTATATTTTCCTTTTTCCTTCACTCAAATATCTCATGTGAAGTACATGCGCATTAAAAAAAAAAAAGAAATAAGATTTAATTTATATTTGTAATGTATTTTTTTTCTTAATTTTATGGCTTATTCAAAAGTTATTTAAAGAAATTTAATCCATATTAGTATAATACCCCATTCCTCATTAGGGAAGGTAGTTTGACATGCCGTTTGGATTTGTAGCAAATCTTGGGACATAAGCTTCGGAGTTAGCGATTTTTCTTTTTTTATTGAAGAATTAATGCAAAAAATGAAAAATAATGTGAAAATTCTCAAAAACAGAAAAATAGAGGGAAGCATATTCCAATTTCCACCTATTTCTCTACTAGTGGAAGCTGAAGCATCTCCATATCCCTGCAATTGGGATATAATTACAAAATTAGTAAAATTAATCTTTCTAATTGTCATATATTTCAATTTAGAAAATCGATTAATATTTTAATATATTATAATCATCATTAACTATTAAACTTTTAAATTTTTTTACTCTCAAATAAATTAAATTTTATTGTTATAATTGATTGATATTAAAATTAATAAATTGTATAAAAATTAAATTATTTAAATTAATATTATATTAATTTTATTACCTTAATCAATTATTTAATAACTAATACTAATTATTATTTATTCTTATTTTATTCAATTTTATTATAAAATAATAAAAATGAGGTCTATATTAATTTTTTATTCTTTTCAAGTTATCTCTCTTCTTTTATTTTTTACGAGCTTTGTTTTTCATTTAATTGTCATATCATTGCAATTTATTTGCAATTGGAAGATGGAGATGCTCTTAGGATAAATTCAAATAGTCGCCCTATTCAACTTTTGTTAGTGCCGTCACATTCCCTCAATTGGGTAAAAACTATTATGTCATGTACAGCTTTTCCTTTTTGAAAATTTTATAAGTATCTCCCGAGTAAATTAATCAAATATTTAACTAATAATGTATTAGGCTCCGAAAGTATTTTCCGAGAAAAATAATTAATTTTGTGTTGATTATACACATAAAATTTTAATGATATTATTTTTTAGTATTTGTGTATTTTTTAAAAATATTATTTTCTTTTACATATAAAAAGCTATTAAAATATTTAAAACTTTTCAATTTGATATTTTTAATTTATAACTATATATAAAAAAAATTACATAAAATAATAATTTTTTAAAAAAATTTCTAGTAACCGGCTACCGGCAGTCACTGGAAGTGATTTTCAATAGTTAATATATTAATTAGTATATATTTAGTTAGTTTTAATATAAAAAAATTTTATTTGTATAAGTGTGTCTAAATCTGAAAAATAACTTTTTATTCTCGAAAGAGTAAGTCATTTTTCAAAAAAATAATTTAATTTTTTCTTTAACTGAAAAAATATTTTCAGTTAGACCAATTTTCTTAGACGTACCAAACACAAAAAAAAAAAAAATGCAAAAAATATTTTTCTGAAAATATTCAGAGAAACAAACGGAGCCTTAAATTGTACTTGTAATTGCATATTACAAACCCAACTATTTAAATTTTTGTTAGGCTTTTTCATTATCTTCAAATCGAAAGTATGCGGACCTAATGCCCATTTCAATTAAGAAAAAAGACAGTGAACTGTTCCTCTTTTGCACACGTAAAAGAAAACGCCAAAAATGAAAAAAGGAGGCATGTTTGAGGTGACAATGATGGGATTAGCGCTTGCCAAAATTAGATCCAATCGTTGCCAATGTATTTATGGTTGTAGCATTAGCTGTCTGTTACCACTCTTGGATTGGAAATGGAAGCTAACCACTTGTTCTCCTCTACTCTACTCTACTCTACTCACTGAAATATCTCATCCAATTAAATAATTACTATCAGATTACAGCATTAAGGGAATTACAAGACAGAAATCAAAATTTAAGCCTCTTTACCCTTCCATAGAAGCTAAGTGATTCCCAATCAGAATAATAAATGGTGCCATTTTAAGAAATAGAATATCACAACGGTCTATCAGTGAATGTTCTTGTATTCAATCTCCCTTCGGTAATCAGTAGTTGGGGCAGCATATATAATATAGAGGATCAGTCCTCGTTAGTCGGGGCAGCACATGGAATTTTAGCAGACGTGTCGAACTGAGAATTGCAGTCAATTTGGCCTTGGCGTCACCACATCCACCAACTATAATTTCTATAACATTCAATTCAGTGTGATTTGCCAAATAGAAATCATTAAAAAAAATAAAAAAACCCAAGATGTGGAGTAATTCAATCAAATATCACATATTACATAAATTGACTCTGCTGGTAGTGGTGGAATATAGAGTTCAATCCAGAATAGGCCTGGGAGGAGGGCTTTGTCTGATCTATGTTCAGATCCAAATGGAGCTATCCTAGAGGACCAAAACACACTTGACAGACACAACCCATTGAAATTTTTGATAATGGAAACAAGTACCCGGAAGCAATTTTAAATTTCAGAAGGGTACTGATCCTAATATTAGACCAGATGCACTATTGCTCTCCAGACTTCTACACCTATTCTTCTAGGAACTTCACCAACTATTGCAATTTGAAAATATCAATTCTGCTTCTAATTACTACAAATTTCATTTAATACATCCAAATGGCATGATTTAGACGATTGGAATCAAATGCAGACTTCCTCATAATACAATTATGTATGTGTCAACCAGTTGAGTGCACTACCTTCATCAACTTGGCCTACGCCGGCGGAAATGTCTGAGAATAAAGCTGTCTGCATATAATGGATAGTTCTTCCTGATCAGGCCCTTTATGCATTTCCAATAAGAAAAGTCAACCAACTGTCCATCTTTTCGAACTATGAACAAACATCTTGAGGTTTCAAAATCGGGATGATGCCCAACCTATAATATTACAAACAGGGCATAGCATCACTTAGACATCAGATATGACCAGAAAAACAGAATGGCAGAATCACTATTGAACTAAAGGTAAGACTGACTTGCTAAATCTTGGCAAAGGTGAAGTATGCAGAAAATCCAGTTATTTACTATAAGCGGATTGAGCACTGCCCTCTTAGACTGTAATAGAAATATGCTGTCACTTGCAGTGTGTCCTATTAAGGCTCTTCAATACAATGATTTTATAGGATTATTTTTCATTTTTGGATGGGTGTGGATGTCGATGGGGAGGGGGAGGGGAAGATTGGTCTCCAGAAACAGATAAAATATTGGCGGCAAACCCATGAAGATTTCAGTACAAGACTTTTTAATTTTCTTCTCGCTGCTGGACAGAAAAAATACTAGTGGTTGGTTGGAAGACTACAGGTTCGGTGTGCACAATTTTAGCTCTCAACCAGGACCTAAGAATATGCCAGAAAGCATGAATGTTTAGCTCTTTCTGATCCCCAGAGACCTTTTCAAGGATTTATGTAGTAAAATAAACCATGAACTACACAAATCTAAATCAACCTCTCATGCATGTCTGGCATGCACATTTAATTTTTATCACTTCAAACGGTACACTGTCACAGCTTGCTAATGAATTGGTTTTACCAAAAATATAACACAGATAATTTCCTACTGCCCCCATAACCCGATACATCAAATATCCTATCATGAAATTTAGGATGAGAGCGTACTGTTATATAATCAATTCCGCACCCAATCTTCTTTTTGCACTCTGGATGATATGGAAGCAATCTCTCTACAATGGTTCTCTCATGCTCTTCGCTTAGCCTATCTCCATTTACATATCTGCAATAAGAAATCACACATGGATAAGATGATAAATTAGCAACAAAACTCCTGCAAAAAGAACAGCACCACTTAATTATTCCACATAAGAAAATAAGTGCCTGTGCTCGCGTATAGACAGCAAAACTTATCACCAATATTTTCTTCATAAATAATAACTAGTTTGATGTTGCACACAAAGAGCTTCTAACATCCAGATGTAATTTTCTTTCCCCTATTTTAGCAAGGTGAAGTAGATCATAACGCCTCAAGAACAGCAAAGCCAAAAATTTGAAGTTGATGAGGAAAGTGTAAGCCATGAAAACAAGAATACATAAAAAGCAGCTTCTGTTTTGTGCCCACCTCTTCAATTCACAAACTATAACCATCAGATCAACAGATTGTGTAGGAAGCTGATAAAAGGCTTGTAACAAGGGTAGAATGTTCAATCCTATCAATCATAGCAAAAATGAAAAACCATGTTATTTCTACAGCCAATTGGGATTCAAATACTACCAAAGATGCAATTTTTAGTGTCATTTGGAACTGAGAACAGCATTGAGATTGGAAGATCCGGAATGTGATTGGAAACAATTTTGAGGGACAGCACCAATTAATGCAATCTGTAAGAATGCTAACAAAATTTCTACACCGAAAAAGAACAGAGTAACATAGCATAATACTGAGCCTTCCATCTAATTCCACAAGAAGAATTCAAAGTTAAAGAGAAAATAAAAGGCAAGAACGGCTGATTGGCCACACAACTATGTAGAATTCAAATTAAAAACCCATAACAAAATTCACATGCTTACTTGCCGGAGTGAAGAATCATCCTAACAAGGCCAACAAGAGGAACAGTATCCTCCAAAATCTGGTCCTCCCAATGGACCCATTCCTCATCTTCATTGTCTTTGTAATTTCTCTTCCCATCATTTTCTTCCTCATCGTCAGAAATTGCATGCAACTCCTTCCCTGCAGGGACAATCGGTTTCCTAAGCAAGTCCGACCCATCCGACCCAGTCTTTAGAGCATACACACGCGAATTGAGCGACGTCGTTGGATAAAATGGGAAAGATAAGATCACAGAAGAGGAATAAAGAGAGAGAGGATTCGAGTGACCGTGCAGACATGGCGGTAGTTTAAATAATAAAGCCATGTTCATGCCCTATCTCTCAGCTGTTAGGTATTCGCTGAACTGATGCTATGTTTCACTTCTCAGTTGTGAATTGTCATTCGAGTATGGAAGGTTGAAGAAGAAAGGAAGAGGTTACCGGTCTCGTTAGTTGTTATTTATCATTACTCCATCGGTCATCAGTGAAGTGCTGCGCATGTGGAAATCTTAAGCAGATATGCTCCAGTCGGATTGGTCATGAAGAGACAACCTTTTATTTTCTATTTGGGCTTACATTTTGGGCCTACATAGTCGCAGTCGGGCCTGAACATGTTTGAGTTAGAAAAAAGCACACAACTATTACTTTTTATATACGTCACGAATTAAAAATTACCAAAACTGTACATTATTATGTATTTGTTGTTAGAGCATATTCGTATAGATTCTTAATCCCACAAATTAAAGATTTCATTTCAGAAAATATACATCATTTTCATTAATTACAAATTTTCTCATTAATATTATAATTTTTAAATGTCACAATCACTCTCCAATCACTCATATTTGTCACACAACCATAGTTTTTAGTATATGTTTTGTATATCTATGGTATTGTATATTTATCGTATATGTTTTGTATATTTCTGTTTGTTTTTTGACAAATATATCTATATGTTATTCAAGATTATTAAAATATACATTAAAAATATATGACAAGTATATATGATGCATATATCTATAGCATTGAATATATATAGTATATATTTTGTATATATCTATATTTTTTGGACAAAGATATATATTTGTTGTCCAAAAGTATTAAATATATATTAAAATATATGACAAATATATGATACTGAGCTTTAATAAATCTCATCTATTTCAAAAAGTTTATAATTTTGTACTTGAGATTCAAATATAATAATGTAATGAAGTGATGAGAAAGAAATTTAGGTCAAAGGCCATAAAAAAAATAAGAAGATAATATAGAATTTAAAAGAATATAATTATGGAAGTCATAAAACTGTCATTTATTGAAAAATCATAAAAATGTCTTTATATTCTTTTCCTTAATAAGAGGAGTATCTAGTTTACTTTTCTCTTTGAATTAAGAAAAAATTAGAGTTTTTATACAAAAAAACTCTATTAGTTTACATAATTACTAAAACAACTTCGAGTTAATAGCTATCTTTTTTCGTCCATTTAAATAGATATGTTTTCTCGAAATATTTCTTTGTACTTTTGAACAAGATTTGCGAGTTACTTATTTTAAATTATAGATTAAGTTAAACTTCTAAAATCAAGGAATCAATAAATCTATGAATTTGTTTAAAATAACATTACCAAATTGTCATTAACAATTAGAATTTGCAGACCTTTGTGAGAAATATTGTTTTATCAACATCCAAGCTTCAATTTCTACTAAAATTATGATATCCAAAACTTTAGTTTCATCATTGAAAATAATTAATATTTGTGAATGATTTAGTATCACATAACTTTCATATAACCTACATATAATGTGCTTGGTCTGGCAAAATTATTGAAGTGTAAGATGTGTATGATTTAGTATCATATACCATAAATATAACATTCATATAACATACAGACCACATCATATTATATTATATGTAGGTTATATTCGTGTTATATAATACTCAATCCTGCACAAGCATATTAGTTTTGTTAAAAATATTAAATATGTAGGAAAAAAAAAAAGAAATATTAATCCATCAATTTAAACAATAACTACTAATGATTAAGTCATTCAATTTATCTATTAGAGAGAAAGAAAATTCTGCCTACCTCGTAAAATATAATAATTTTTTTTTGCAAACAGAATCTATCCATTATAGGAAATTAAGAAATATTTAAGATTCAACAGAGAATGTCAAACTCACTCCATTTCCACCATATTGTTGTAGCTAATTAATTGGCCTTCGTTGTGTTTAAACATATCGAGAAGAAGAAAAAGAAGGGAGTGGTGGGCTTTAATATTAGTTATTAGAGTTTTTTAAAGAATGAAAGAAATCATGTTGAAATTATGTTCTAGATTTGATGAATTTAAATATTAATTATTTAATTTAAATGAGAATGGTATAATGGAAAAAGTAAAACTAAAGGTCTTTTGATTTGAGAAATGTAGTGAATCTATATTGGTAATTTGTTTTAAAAAGAAGTCACTATATTAAATTTTCTCAAAAAATTATGCTATTTTTAAAAAGGGAAACTCTTACAAGCGTCAATTTAAAGTATCAAAATTGCACAAATAAGACTGCTTGATCTCAATCTCGCAAATGTTCTTTAAATGAAACAAGAAACTTGATCAACATGACTTCAGGAAACGATATTTAAGGCGTGAGCATCCGCAAATGAAAGAGGAAACGTGAGCAGTGCACAGAGATTTACATAATTTAGGAAATTGCTTATATATTTTGCCTACTCACCTGTTATTATATATATATATATATATATACACACTTGTTTTTTACAAGAATATACTTATCCATTTATAAAGATATATCTAGTCTTATAATTAGATTATTATTTTAATTTATATTTTATAGCATAATACATAACATCAATTTTTTATTTTCAAATTACAAAGTATATTGAATTATATGGTAGTTATATATACAGCATAAGTTTTACATATTATTATTATTATTATTATTATTATTATTATTATTATTATTATTATTATATGTAGGTTATATGTTACTCATATATAGAATATATGTTAGTATTATTATTATTATCACTATTTACCTGTATCACTCTCAACTTCCAACTACAGAGTAAATGTGAATTATATAATAGTTATATATGCAGTATAAGTTTTACATATTATTATCATGTCTCCATTATTATTATTATTATTATTATTATTATTATTATTATTATTATTATTATTATTATTATCTTCTCCTACGTACGTATAAAACCAATATAGGACTTTAATGACTAGAACTTGTACTAGGATGTTCCTTTTTATATAGTTTTGGTACACCTAATCACATAATATATGTGAATTACAAAAAACGTATTATATGTTTGTTATATATTTATTTTATTTTTATTATTTATTTACTAATGGAGATTAAAAATAATAAATTTTACATGTCCATTATTATTATTATTATTATATTAAAATGAAGCACATAAATAAAAAAGAATCTCAAATATGAAAAAACTTAATCCAAGCAAAATTACTTGAACTCTTATTACTTTTTTCACTTTTGATTTTCTGAACAATCACGAAATACAAACGAGGAACAACCGAAAAACAAAAAATTCTAAATAAAAATTCAAACCTAATTTTGCAATTAGAAGACTTTCAGAAAAAAAAAAAATGTAATAATGGAGTGAATCCTGCTGTAGTAGGAGACAACCCAGGAAAAAATAAAAAAAAAATTCGAAAAAATGTGCTACTTCTGTTGCTTTCTTCTTGTCTAAAACATAACCCACCAGATTATCCTCTAATCCTGTAACTAAAATATCATTGCTGGAAAACCCAAAATCTAATAACCGTTAATTTAAACAGATTGAACTCAATTGTAGTTATAAATAAAACATCTCCGATAAAAACTTCAAACTGATTGAACTTAATTGTAATTATATATTTCGACCCAAAAAAAAAATGTAGTTGTATAGCATATTTTGGTATAGTGGGTTGAAAGCAGGTACCAGAATTGAGGATGTAGCAAGATTAGAAAGAAGAGGAGTTTCAAAGATTGGAAATTTCCGACTTGGGCGGTAGAATATTATAAATAGGTTTTGGAAAAGAGGGAAAATTGAAAGAGGAGTAAAACGTAAGTTTTTGGCACAGAAAAAAGGTATGATGTTGTTGCTCAAATAGTTCATAGGTAGCATTTTGAAATTTCCAGTGAAGGAGTTTGCCGGCGAAAAATACCTCAGCCTCATATTCGACATTTCTCATATGTGGATTTTCGCAAATTTTGTCAAAGGAAACAAACTGGAAAAAGGAAGGGGACAGGTTTATCGGAAATGGAATGGTTAGAGGAAAAGACGAATTTTAATAAACGTGTAATTAAATTTAAATAGACTTTGTCTTTGTGGTATTTTGAAAAGTGGCTGTTATTATGGTAATTATTTATTATAAAATAATAACGTTGGTCTTTTCCTCTTTTAAAATCTAATTATCAATATACTACTATTAAATTTCACTAACCACTTCTAAGTTACCTAATTCTCATTATACCGTTCAAATTTAAATTAATTGAATCCCATTAATTCCGCTGGCGTCTCTCGTGAGATTTAAAGAACTCAACCTTAAACCCCATTTTTTCTCTTCCTAAAAGCCTATTCCTATGCTGTGTAGTGAGTAAGAGCGAGTTGCTTCTTTAGGTATGCTTCTTGTCCCTTTCATTTCTTTTACGTACTTTGTTCCGTAATGGATCTTCAGCTTAATTTCAATGTATCTTATGAACACTTGTCTATTTTCAGACTTATACTTCAAATGGGTTTTTAGGATTTCTATCAATTTGAAATATTGGCTTCGATTTACGCAGGTTCTCATTAAATCATGTTTATGACAAGATTTATCGGGAGGGCACTTTTTGCTGCTACTAAATCTGAAAACTCGACTGCCACTCCTGCTATAGTTCAGTCTGCGTGTAACCCTATTGATGAGTTCTTTGAGTTAGATAGGACTCAGGGAGATGATAAATACATACGTGATGATGAAATGTAAGATATGCAGAAATTTATATCATATACTATAAATATAATCTACATATATCAACAGTATCGCTAATACTTGACAGTTAAATATTTAACGCATAAACCGCACACCTCCACTGATATTTAAATATGATATTGAAAATTTCGCAATTATTTTGCAATATTAAATTATTGTTAGCTTATGAATTATAGTATCTTATTAGGGTTTGTATTTGACACTTAAATATTAAATACAAGAACAATTTTGTTTCATTATTAAAAATAGGTCAATTTGTATAAAAAACCTAAACTTTTACTTTTATATCAAAATAATCATATTTTTTGTTTTTTAACTATTAAATATACATACTTTCAATTTCATATCAAATATAGTATCGGAAAAAATTTAGTTTAGTTTAGCAGTGACGTAATATTGCGAACATATTTTTTTATCCAGTTGTGTAGATGGCTTCTATATTGGCAGTACATCTGTATTGATCCAATTATGTCAGTGTGAATCTAGCCTATATACGACTAGTTTTAATCAAATATATTTTTATCTATATAAATTTAGAGTCATTTGATATCTAGTTCTACACAGATATATATAATTTTTTAACTACTGTCACATTATTTCAAAAAAAGTGTCATATTAATTTTAAAAAATAAATAATATATATATATACATATTAATACATGCCAGTAGTGCCAAATTAAAAAAAATTAGGTTCGGAGTGTCACATTGCTGTCGAATCAAATTAAATTTTTTCTAATGCTACATTTGATATAAAATTGGAAGTATGTATATTTAAAAGTTAAAAAATAAAGAATAAGATTATTTTGATAGTAAAAATGAAAGTTCATGCTTTTTTATAAAATTTGCCCTTAAAAATAACTTAAATTTATGTAGAATTTAATATCATATAATACAAATATAATGTGAATATAACATAGTTTGTGTGATAGAATCAAAATAAAATGCAAGATATGCAGAAATTTATATCATATACCACAAATAAAATTCACTTATATTTGGCAATTACGTATATTAATGAGGTTGATGAAACTTAGTAAAAATTAGTAAATTTGATGAATTGAGATTGATGAAATTGTTTTTCTAAAATATCGTATACAAATTTTAGAATTACCATGACTTTCCTCTAATTGTTTTTGGCAATTATCATCAAGTTGTAACACCCACAGTATAATCAAAATTTCTTCCAATTATACAGAAAGTTATTATCACACATGACTTTCAAAATATGATAAATTTAAAGCCAGTTAATGTACCATGACTATAATATCCCAATAAAAACAAAATATCTATACGTGCTTAAATTAAAATATCAATAATTTTATCAAAATAAAATATAATGGCTTTCACTAGTTAAAGTTTTACAAATTTTTCAAAATATGTGAAGAGTTACAAATTTATATGTCTTTAATGCCTAAGTCATGTACAAATATAACTACACTTATTCCGGGTTACAAAAATCAAAATCAAAGAAAAAAAATGAACATATCATCAACCCCTAAGTTTGTCCTTTTTGTCTTCAGCGGCTTGTCCTCTTTGTCAACTCTTCAAGCTATCAATAATCTACATGTGAGACAAAACACTCATACGCTAAGCAAACATTGTTTAACGGTACATATAAGTATACAATCCACATGTGTATATAAATATGTAATCCATTAAACTTGCTGTATATCTTACCTTTAATATTATAAAACATTCCACAAACATACATGATCATTACAAATTAATCACAATCATTTCATGATATATAGCATAACCATATTCACAAGTTTCAAACTTTTTTCAAGTTCCATTGAGCTTCCCTGATTGAAAGCGCCTAAATACAAGGCCTCAAGCCACCTCAACCAATAAGACAAAGAGCGCCAAATAACCGGCTTTAAGCCACTTTAATCTTTCACAACAATAGTCAATGATGCCCAAATACTGGACCTCAAGCCACATTAACCTTCTAATATGATACCACATTTGACTTTATATTCCTGAGCCTAATCTCATACAAACATATTAAAACAAATTGATAAAACACATCATTATAATTGAACATTTAATGCCAATACTCATATTCACAACCATTTTCAACAATCATTACCTTTCTTCCATACTTAATCATTTAACCTCATTTAAGTGTCATTACTCAATTCCATTTCATTTATTATGATCACATTAATTACTACCATTACTGTTCTTTAATCAATATTCATAACACATTATCCAGCATTTTTACTAGCATTCATACAATACACCCATGAAAATTGTAAAGAAAATATTTACAAACATTTACAAAAAGTACTCCTTGACCCCCCTATGTACCGGATCAAACTTGGTCTCCTCTTTGAGGTTGTTATCTTCCTTCCATGCCTAAGCCTTAAATACCAAAAATATCATTTTAGCACGAAGACTTACATCAATAAGACTTTCAACCAGAAACTTGTCTCATAAACACTCTTCCAACCTAAAGGTGTGTTCCAAAAACTAGGTTATAAACTTAAGATCACTCTTTTAGACATGGATTAACCTTTAAATCACAAGATCTTAACCACCTATCCCATTTCAATCATAAACCCCTAACTTTGGTAAATTTTCGATTTTCTTTAGCAAAAAGGAGAAATCAAAGAAATTCATGGATCAAATAAATTAAGGTAGTGTAAAACTTACTAAAATCCCCTTAGATTGCCTTCCAAGGCCAGATTTGATGTTGGGTCTCCTTGTTCTTCTTTTCTCCCTTGCACAAACTTATTTCTCTCTCTTTAAACCACACCCAAGAGTTGATTTCCTCACTTTGATGATAATAGACCCAAGTGTTTTGAGTGAATTTGTGAGTGGGTTAGTGTTTAGAGAGAAAGAGAAGGTGAATCTAGGGTTTTTCTCAAGTGGGGATGGATGGAAACAAGATTATGACCAAATGATAGAGAAACTCAAGTATGTATATACCCGACACCGAGCACGGGTCGTGCAGCCAATACGAGTCATGCTCAGTGCCTTAAAAACTCCATTCCAACACACCATAGGTCGTGGACTTCAGCACAGATCGTACATATCGCTTCAGCCACCTAACCTGCATTGGTCGTGCATAACACTTCAACCGCCTTAATCTGCATGGGTCGTGCACTTCAACACGGGTCATGTACAATACTGACTCCTCTTTCTCTTTCTTTTATTTTTCAAGTTAATTACTTTTTTAATGCCCCAAAAGATCTTATAATCTTCTAGACTCTCTTTGTGGGTATGACATAAGTTATTTAAAACAAATTAAGAATAATGTTGCCTTGATTTTAGGAATTTAAATTAATTCATATCTTAAATTTGGTAACTGTTAATTATCTTAAAAAATGTGGAAATGGGCATTATGAGAAAACAAGAACTTTAAAATAGGGAGAATGGACTATCTTTTATGTTGAAGTTATGATGGTAATTATGTATATTAATACAATGATTTGTGTAAAAAACTCTTAAATTAAAGCTTGATGGTGCATGTTATCACAGATTGTTATACCATAGATCTTGGTCCATGTATCCAGGGACGAAGCCAGAATTATATAATTGGAGGGGTGAGGAGAAATTTTATATAGGATTGGAGGGGTAAAATAAAAATTTTTAAAAGATTTTATTGAAAATTTTGAAGATTTTATTGAAAATTTTAAAAAATATATGTATATATAGATGAATTTTTTTGGACTTGGACCCTCCCCCCTCCTCCCTTATCTTCGTCCCTGTATGTACCATTATAGATCAAGTGCCTATCACACGTCTGAGAAGTGATGGTAATTTTGTATATAAAATAAGCTTACACAGCTATCAAATACATGGTGATAACTTTGTAAATATTCATCATCAGTTGTATGCATATGTTAGAGAAGTGCTATAAAGGTAATTACCTTTAGCACTATATATATACTTTTCATTCATATGAATAAAAATATTTTAATTTATTAATGTTCATTTATATTATGAATTGATTGGATCTTAAATTAATTAATGAAAATCATGATATAAATATAGTATGAAGGAAATAATGATGAGATCATGATAGTGAGGTTCCTATCATGTGTAATTATATTTATATCTAAATCATCTGTAGCTATATGATCAATGAGATAAAATATCGTTGATCGAATAAGCTAGTACATATTTTATTCCTTGATTGGATCAAGTAGTAATTCTCATAAGTTATAATTATGAGATATTTAGAGTTAACATGTGGAGGTTTGGTAGAGTAGCTAAGTACATCGGAGACCCACTATGAAATTATCATATGGGTATTCTAAACATATGTTAATGATAATTTCATCCTAGCAATGGTGCGAAGATACTTAGACTTGAAGTGCTCAAGGTTATCTTGGATATTGATCTTGTACTTTAACTCCATTACTTGTTGCTTCTATGAGAGGTCGCTAATAGGGTGATAATTGAGTACAACTTGAGGTATTTGAAGATAGTTGAGTGGCTAATAGATGATTCACTACTTCTGTTAGAAGAAGAGTATATCCACAGCTACTTGATGAGATTATTACTCGGATAACTTTGGCCAAAATAGGATTGTCTTGAATAAGGTATTCAGAGACATATCTTTATAAGTAATGATCTCAGTGACAAGTACTAAAATCAGTTGGACTAGATATAATGTAGTTAGTCTAGTGGGAGTTGATACTTAAACATTCTCTGAACTGAGTGGGGTATAGTGAGGGTGAAATGACGAATTACACAAATATTGTCTATGGAAAGGTTCATAGTCAAACTATTGACTTTCCAGTCAATTGGGAGTCATGATGTGTTACTAAATACCGCTCATGACTTGCTCAATATCAAGTTTTGATCTAAATGGCCAATATAGCGGGGAATCTAATGGGTCATACACATTAAAGGTGTGTAGAGAAAGTAAAATAGGCCATTGGATCCAAACAGAGAGAGAAAAGTCTGGTCCAAATAGTTTCCTGCTTAGGATTGGAACATTCTCGAGCGGGATGAAGGTCACAGTTGGAACATACTTGTTTCGGTCAGAATTTGCTACTGGACTATTATTGTAGTTGTTCCTGATTGGGACATAAGATGTTCTGACCGGAAACCGCCCGATTTGGGCATTTTCCAACTGAGACAGGTGTGTCACGATCGGTGTAACACCCCACCTATATAATATGAATAATCTCATTATATAATGAAATTCCACATAACTAACTAAGTAACTTTATCTGAGTTAAAAATTTTCTCTGTTATTATTTCTATTACCTGTTTAGATCATATTCGACATATCTTTCTAATTTCTTTCTTTTCTCATATCGTGCACATACATATTACTTGATATAACTACCTTTCACATTTCAAATATTTTTATTTATGAAATATTCTCTTAACTCATTTACAAGACATTTTATCTAACTCATATGTATGATTAAATTAAAACAAAAATACAAAGAAACCGATCTAATAGTCGGGTCTTTAATGTCTCATCTACAATGGGTTCAGACTCTTCTAGATTAGCCTTAAGTTTTAATAACTGCATGAGTATTTCTAGCTTAGTGGTACATATAAATATTTAAGTTCTCCATACAGTCATACAAATGCAATGACATAAATTTCATGTCAAGTATCACAATATTAATGCATGTGTCATAACAAAATGAATATATTATTACATATAATGATATCACACTTTTATGACTACATATACCTCAATTATTAAGTTAACTTACCCCATAATATAATTATAACTCATATTCTGTCAAATTCATATAAATAAATTCAAGCATATCACACAATCAATTATCACCTTGTTCCTTTTATCATTTAATTAATTTTCATATATTATCTTAATTTAATTAGTTACCATCTACTACTGTATTTAATTGTTAATTTCCAACACACATTTATTTATTTATCATATTAAATTTTCAATTTAGGTTTGCACAACCAAATAATCATAAAGTTAAAAGTCATGCCGCATATAATATCCCATCTTGTTTGACCAATTATAGATTAAAAATATACAAAATACTTACATAATTAGATTCAACAAATTTTCGGTACATTTTATACCATTTCAATATCCAAATTATGCCCAAATTATTTATCTGTCAAGTCGATTCATAAATCAACATTGAACGTGCATTTGCCTTTTTAATACCCGCTCATGCTCAGTTAGCGCAAGTTACATTGTTAGGCATTTTACTTTTTATATAAAACCATATTTATTATACAATATACTTCATAAAAAAAATTTCATATGCCAACATAATTTTCATGCAATGTATAAATAATTATTTCACAATCTATACGTATACAATAAACTTACCATTATTTAAATTTACTTATAACCTTATTATTATTACTATTATTATCATTATGTTTTTGTTCTAGTACAACCCATAACATCTATGTTCGAACTAATTAATAAGAATACGATATTGTTATTACCGGCCTTTTTAATATTGTCATTATCGATCTGTTTAAATAATAGTATAATCATTAACTTTTTAAATAATAGTGTTATCACCGGTTTTTAAAATAATAGTGTTATCACCGACATTAAGATTGTGTCATTTCCGGCTTTTACAATATTGTGTGCCTCAGACATTTTATTTTCTCTAATTGGCATGTCAAACTATCCACTTTTTTAGTTCAAAACTAAGTGTATAGGGCTTTTATACATTACTCAAGCATATATATATATATATTGTATTATGAATTTCACATATTAATATATGTATTATATGTTCGTATGTACCAGTAAAATCATAATTTCCAATAACTATTACACATTCATATCGTACCATATGAAAAAAATTAAAATACAAATTATATGCATACGGCTGAATCCTACTCTGAGATTAGGCCTTAACTTCAGCCTATTTCTAGCTTGTTTAAGTCCTTAGGCTTTTTTGTGAACTTTTAACTTGTTAATCCATATTTTTTTAAAACATACTATGATACAAAATTTCATCATTTAAGCATCCAATTCATTCCATTCAATTCTCATCATAGTTCGAATTTTATAACAATCATACAACATTTTAGCAACAATTCCATGTTCACAAATATATTTCACAATATTTTTTTATCACAAGCCATTTATGAGCTAATATCGAATATACATTGATTTCTTGTTAACTTTGTACAACTCAACTCAAATTTCCTAAATAAAACTCGCCAACATTCTTTTAGATTCATAAGGCATCATAGTAATGTTTAAGTTCCTACAATAATTCATCAACTAATCCAATTAAATTCATTTACTAATTTTACATGCCAACATAACTCATAATCAAATTTAACCTACTTTTAACATTTTTTTAAACATTTACTCATGCCATTTACATATCAAGATCAAGTATGCATCCATTTTCTCATTTATACATTTTTAATATACCATATTATATTTTCAAAACAAATCACGAAACTTTTAATCAACCAACATATAATTTTATATTCATAAATATGCCATAGCATACAATTCACTATTTAATTACATAAATAATTTAATCAACATAGCAAACATATATTAGGGCAAACTATAATGCATATATATACAAACTTCAATGGACATGTATCCAAAATCCAAATCTATGGAGCTTATTTATACTTCTTGATGGTCTCCTCCTTCAACTTATTAAAAGCTTAATTTAGAAATATGATTGACCAATATATTGTTAGAATACTTATTCTTAATATGGTTTAAATAAATAACTAAAGTTTCTTTTAAGTTGCAATATGACCTTTTTTGAATATTAACTCTATAAATTTTTCTATACTTCTCCAATTTAAATGATTCTTATTTCTAATTAAATTTAATACATAATTATGTAACATATTGAAATTTTAGAATTTTTGAATAATTGTACAATTTTTGGTACTATTCCAAAATTTACTATGTCTTCTGCCCTTAGGCAGTATTAAGACACTAATTTTAAAAATTCATATTTTTCAGTATGTATATTTTATTGTTGTGAAACTTTGCAACAATTTAGATAGGACAATTTGCAATATTTCCATTTTGCTACTTTTATCAATTCGGTTTGTAAGGTCATTAATTAATAGAAAAAATATAACTAATCCAGCATATGGTAACTACCCGACCAATATTTTTCCTTATAGTCATAAATCATAAAATACACAACTTTTTAAAGTAAAACTTTAACAGAAGTTTAGCTAAGATATAGAACTACAACTTTTATGTTCTATACTTTTATTAATTAGGTCTATAAATAGCTAAAAAATGAGTACGAATTTACTAGAGTTGCATAACCATAGGGGAGCAGTTCAATCAAGGGACAATCATGATTCATTTGTCTAGAATTCAGCCTACACACCATAACTTTTACAAAATTTGGTAGACAACTAGAACTCACATAAGGTGATAACTATTATATTTTGAACTTTCATTAATTTGACCCTTAAGATGATCAAAATAAGTAAAAACCATAGGGTATCCTATTGATACTCTTATAGGTACCAATATCAATCAATTACATATATCTCTTTCTATAGATCAAATCTTGAAAAATTAATACATCTAAGACATAAATCTATAAGTTTTATGTTTAATACTTTTCTGAATAATTTTCTATGGGCATAAAAATTGGAGCACAATTTACTATTACAACATAACCTTAATAGCTCTAAATAATACAAAAATAATAGAGAAAAGATTACTTACTAAGAATAAATTTTTTTAAAATAAATTTGACATAAATCTTGAGTGAAATGTTTAAGGAATCGAGGTTTATATGGAAAGGAAGAAGAAGAGTGAAAATAGTTTGAAGGAAATATATAAAAGTTCATATTTTTATAGAGTTAAAGGGACACCACCGCCTCAACCATCTTAATTCCTGTCCATTGAAGTTTTGTTTTGTTTTTATTTTTCAGGCTGTCCTCCTTTTCTTAATTTATTTTTTTTTTATTTTTTTTTCCAATTTTTTTTCTCTTTTTTTTGGTTAAAATTTATTTATTTAGTATTATTTATATATTTTTACATGTATCTAATCTCATTAGTTTTTACTGAAATGCAAATTAATCATACGGTCTAATTTAATCAAATTAACTTTGTCCTCCAATTTAATTTATCTAATTTAGTCATTTATTCAATTTTATTCTTAATGTCTCTCATGTAGTTTCTATGAATATCATTCACATTTATTTTAGTTAGGCCCTAATTAGCGGATGTTACAATTGGGACCGACGTCAGAATAAGAAATATAATCTTATTAGAATTCTTTGAGCGATGGTTCCGAACCCTAATTGCTCAATGACTATAAATAATATATTTTATGGCATTCAACCTAGCTGCACTCCAGAAAACAAAAGATGTTTCGTTTTCTTTCTCCTCCCTTGCATCTTCTCTTGCTAGCACAAGATATTGTGTAAAACTCATAACAAAAAGGTTTTCTTCTTTGTATTTTTCGTGTGAACTATCGTTAGAGGTGATCGTAGGAAGGAGCATTGTAGTTTGCGACAACCTGGTAAGGTGACACGAAGGACAGAAAACTCTGACATAAGGTAATCTTCTTCAAACCTTCTATGGTTGGTTAATTGACCAATAATACATAAGTTGTTTCATTGTTTAGTATTACAAAATTTTAAATTTTGCTGCGCTTGTATATGTAATATGCATGGTGTAATCCGAACAATATATTCATTATTTTATTGAAAAAATCTATTTGTTATAAAAATATGGGTTCATTACGAATAAAATAAAAGTTCATGAATTTATTATAGGTTATTATCAATAAACTATAACTTATAAATTGTATATTCATTTGTTTATAAATTGTATGTTTATTAGTAATTGAGTAAAAAGTTTATTAACAATATAATAAATATTTATTACTTACTGAAAAATGTTCACTTGTTATAAAAGTGTATATTCATTAGAAATAAAATAAAAGTTTATTAATTTATTAATAAATATTCGTTAGTTTATTAGTAAAAAATTTATTAATTTATTGAGAAATGTTTATTTTATTTTTTTATATTTAATTTAATGAATATTATATATATTTTTATTTTAATATATAGATATGAATTTATTACTGTGTATTTAATTTAATAAATATTATATTATTATTTTTAATTATTTTGTAATATATAATATAATTTATAGCTAATGAACCTAATAATAAAATAATGAATTTTTATTTTATTTCTAATAAACTTTTCTCGATAAACTTATGAACATATCTATAAACAGAATATGAATATTTATGAAATTGTAATTGTGTATTTGATAGCCGTATAAATTTGTTTTATTTATAAAATTGTTATTACCTCTCACACATATATTAGACCGTTAGTCTATAATAATACATAAACCGGAATCTAGGATATAATTTACATATTGTTACCATATTCATGGGAATAACCTGATAAAAATTATTTAAATTGGATTTATTATTAAATTTATAAATTAGTAAATTTAATAATTATCATATATGTAATACAGTTTATAGTTATATTTTTGTGTTTTACTGATAATATGCCGAGATATTATTTATGAGTCAATCTTTCTATTATTTTTTAATATAAATCAAATTATGAAATTAATATTTTTCTTTTGAAACCAATTCTTGTATATAGTGACAAAATCGTACGGAGGCAGACTTTTGGTGAATGTCAGACACGCGACATGCCGTGTCGCAGAGTTGTTGAAGTTGAACGGCCGATGAAAAAAGAACTAGGCCCAGCCCAGCTAGGAAGACCGAGTTGAAACTGTACCCGGATATTCCAGTCGTGAATCTCGCGTTTGGATTCCATGTCTCCGGGGTCCACGCAATTTCTAGGACACTGCCCGTAACCAAAGCAAAACTTCGTACTTTGAGTGAGTTGGGACCAGCACGCAACACCATAAGACTCGCATCTTGAAATATCTTTATCCACTCCACTCTCATTCTCATCAGGTACATTTCACCTTCGAATCACAATTGGTTCCACTCTCAACAAATTCCGAATGACTGGAGCCGTGTCCTTCACGCGCTTATAAAATATCAATGGGCTTGTCCTTTCCAATATATCTCCGCCGACAGTATATAGAGTTGCCAAAAGGCAGACGAGAGAAGAAAAACCTATCTGTCTCAGTCACGTTTTTTTAATATTTTTTCTGGTTAAAAAGTCAGAAATGATTTAATGTTGCATCAAAGATTCCAGTTCATTCTAGACCCAAAAAAAAAAAATTACAGTTCACTAGTGCAAAAGGATGGCGTTGATCGTACTCCATTCCCTAGAAAACCCCAATACGAAAATAGAGAGATTAAAAAAATCTGATCAAATAACTGAACGCAAACAAAAGAAATCGTCCATATGACAGCCTTTTCAAGTCATATATTATATATATATACATAAAAAGAAAAAATAAATTTAATCTATTATATTATTTATATAATATACATTTAAATTTTTATTTTTATAATGTTAATTAAACTGGTATGATGTCTGAATCTGCATAAATTTTTTTAGATTAAATGTCAATTCATTCCCTTTCAAATTTCCCCTCTCTATTTCTTTCTGTGTATTGGCCAGTTGGCTGTTTTCTCAAACACTGACACCCCCACCCTGCCCAGATCTCTCCTCGGAACTGTAACAATGAAGCTTCTAAATCAATCCTCCAAATGATTCTCTGATCGGCTTTTTCCTTTTTGTTTTTCTTTTAAGTTCTGTCTTTGTTTCGAGTTTGATTTGCGTATAGATCGAAATGGAAGGCGGTGGTGACGGTACTGTTCGTCTGGGTGATCCGTACTTGAGGCCGGATCGGAGCGGCCTTGATTCGGGCGCCGATGTGTCTGTTTCGTCGCCTGTGACAAGACAGAAAGCTGTTGCTGCTAAACAATTCATTGAGAATCACTATAAGAACTACTATCAAGGATTGCAAGATCGTAAAGAGAGGTGCAGATTTTATCCTTGGATCTTTTACTTTCCTTCTATTTCCGATTTGCTTCAATTTGTATTATTAATTGTTCTCCTAATTGAAGTCAATGATAGGTCAAATGTTCAATGTATGTGGTCCTAAAGCTGTAATGTTATTCACTTTGTTTGAATTTTCGGTAGATTTGGAAATTTTTATCCATGGCTGGCATTTATATGTCTTGATCTTGGTTTACTGGTTTATTAATTGATTATGAATATAGATGATTAGTAACTTTAATCTAAAATGGAAACACGAATTAATGAAGAAAGTTCTAACTCTGTTTTAGACGTCAAGCACTTCAAAGGAGAGCACAAGAAGCTCATGTATCAAATGAGGAACAAGAAGAGATGCTGAGGAATTTGGAACGCAGAGAAACGGAATATATGCGGTTGCAACGACGTAAAATTGGAATCGATGACTTCGAACAATTAACTGTGATTGGTAGAGGTGCATTCGGTGAGGTAAAGTTTAACACGTCATATATAGACTTCCGTCGTTCTTTTTTATGTTTATATTGGGTATGGAGCAATAAAACTTCATATTGTGGTGAGAAAATCTAGTTGAATCTTTAGACTTTTCGAAGAAATTCTGGTGATTTTTTGCCTAACGGGACATTTTTACTTATTGCCATTTGAATCTCATTGGTCTTTGCATTCTAACTAGGAGATCGTACTATCATATGTTTTATTTTTGGTACTTTATCATATTTGCACTGGGAAGGCATGATATAGGACTAGTTAAAGAATGAACATTTATCTATTAATATGTTCATTAAATGCAGATCAGATTATGCCGTGCCAAAAGCACTGGAGATATATTTGCCATGAAGAAACTGAAGAAGTCTGATATGCTTAGCCGTGGGCAGGTGAGAACACTCACTAAAGTTTCACTAATGTTTAAAACTCAACATGGATAATTCTTTGTGGATATTAAATTTGTACCAATTTTATCTCATTCTATGAAATGCATCAACTGATTGTCAATGTAAACTGCTTCCAGACTTTGATTAGATACACTCTGCAGCCTCTCTTTACCATCTGAGTGTGTGTAAAGTCCTCATCAACTTTTATTTGCCTTTCACAGCAGCATTGCATTGGAAAATAACTCGTAAAATACAGAAAAGTAATGCTTTTATTTTCAAGTTAGTTGTTGGATTCAATACATTGGGCAAAAGGATTAGTTGACGTGAATGAATTTTTTCCTTTCACTACCATCAGTAACAAATTAACACAGTGCATTTGTAGCTAAGAGATGATAAATTCAGCTGAACAATGAAGTCTTTACTTCATAAACCATTTTTGAGTTGTTTGAAAATATTGAATTTAACTTGTTTTCTTTCTTATTTCTTTCATAATGTATCTTAATTTTTCTTTTCTCTTTCTGTTTTAAGGTCGAGCATGTCCGATCTGAGAGGAACTTACTTGCAGAGGTTGATAGTCGATGCATTGTGAAACTCTTCTATTCTTTTCAAGATTCTGATTTCTTATACCTTATCATGGAGTATTTACCTGGTGGAGACATAATGACGTTATTGATGAGAGAAGATATTCTATCTGAAGATGTTGCACGCTTTTACATAGCAGAGAGCATCTTGGCTATACACTCCATTCATCAGCACAATTATGTTCATAGGTAAGGTACTTAATAAAGATAGCTGTATGATTTTTAAGTTTATCATATTTCCCATGTTTGTGTGGCAATGAACTATAAAAATTTGTGGATTTCAAGCAAGTTTATTCATATGTATTGCTCATTAGAAAGGCAATTTTGGGGATGATCCAAAAACACCTGCTGCTGAATTTGCATAATTTGGCTTCATGCCAGCCACTCTACTTCATTCTTATTCATGTACTATATGAAAGTAAAACAGTTATATTAATGGAGAAAGCTTGGATTTGCATTGTGCAGTGTAAATTTCATTTTAAATGCATAATTTATTTATCACCCTGAAAAAGCCACAAGATTCAACGACAGAATTTCTCTAACAAGTTTTTATAGAAGGACAAGCCTATAAATCTTATCTTCTCTATGCTTATTCTGAATATTCTGCATGCAGGGACATAAAACCAGATAACCTGATATTGGATAAAAATGGCCATTTGAAGCTTTCTGATTTTGGTTTGTGCAAGCCTTTGGATGATAAATATTCATCTATCCTCCTGGAAAATGAAGATGTTTCCTCTCAAGAAGGTACAAATGAAATTGAAGGAAATTCTGGAAGTGACAGAGCTCCTTGGCCAATGCCAAAAGAAAAATTACAACAATGGAAACGGAATCGCCGTGCACTGGTATAGCTATATATGTATCTCATATTAAAGCCTCATTTTTGCATTTGCCTGAAGATATATAAAACAGATTGAGTTACATATTTCATCTAATGTGAAGATATCTGCATATCATGCTGAGTCCTGCCTTTTCACAAAGACGCTGCTACTTCCAGATTTTTATAATTATTCTTCTTCTTGAGAAATTATATCTATTTTACAAATTTCCATTTCATATCAATGTCCTTTAGGCTTATTCGACTGTTGGAACTCTTGATTATATGGCACCTGAAGTATTGCTGAAGAAAGGATATGGAATGGAGTGTGATTGGTGGTCTCTAGGTGCAATCATGTATGAGATGCTTTTAGGCTATCCTCCCTTCTGTTCTGATGATCCCAGGATCACATGCCGCAAGGTATGTGGTTTTCACAAGCTTGGCATTCATATATCTGTATTGTTATTTATTTATTTATTTATTCTATTAGATAATCAACTGGAAAACTTGCCTTAAATTCCCGGATGAACCAAAGATTTCAAATGATGCCAAAGACCTTATCTGTCACTTGCTCTGTGATGTTGAAACAAGGTTGGGAACCAGAGGAGTGGATGAATTAAAGGTAATTGCATTTTCAATAATAGTAAAATTCCTCCTTGCCTATATCACTTGAAAATTCAGTATTTTTTGTCTTGCACTGTCAACTTTTGAAGTAGTATAGATACCAATTTTCTGAAAATATGATTTCACTGACTTGCAATTCTCTCGGTGTAATTTATGCATAGCAATGTTCAATTTTTCAAATTGGTGCGCGACAGTCTTTGGCATGATTGTGAACTTTGCAATATTATCATTCAGAAGTTAATATTATGCAGTTTATGATGGTCAGTATTGTATTCTAATTAAATCTCCACTATTTCAGGCACATCCATGGTTCAGGTCCATTCAATGGGATATGCTATATGAAATAGAAGCTGCTTATAAGCCTACAGTCAATGGAGATTTGGATACTCAAAATTTTGAGAAGTTTCCAGATGTAAGTTCTTTTCTTCATTTTCAAGCATTCTTTTTCTTTCATTCTTCTTCTTTTGGCTAAGTATTTGTTTCTCTGATAGTTGGAAGTCCCACCATCCACAATACCAAGTGTTGGACTGTGGAGGAAGGTAATGACTCTATCTACACACACTTACTATAGGGGTGTTTGAGATTGCTGTTGATTGTTTCAAAAGCGGGTTTTGAATTTTTTTTATTAAATTGATTGATTTTTTTTTAATTTTTTATATATTGCTTTTCTCAAATCTGCTTCAAGAAAAAACATTTATTTATCTGCTTCTATCCAAAAGTAGTTTTCAAAACTCAAAAAAGTTCAAAATACAAAATTTTTTCCTGAAATTGCTTTTCCCAAACGCAATGCCAAATTGGGCCCTATTTATGGAAAAAGGATCTCAGAAAACCAAGTTTACATTTATTCTTTAAACAACTTGAGGGAAAAAAAGAAAAGCTAACAGTACAGATGGAATAACAGTTATTGATTGATTGCTGCCTCTATTGTTTTTTTGGATTATAATACAGCAATCATTATGGTAATAGTAATGGTATTCTATTATTAAACTGGCAGTTCTGCCGTCTTATGTCCTGACTCTCGTTCAATTGCCACATGATTTCCTTGAATATAATGTTCCTTTGTGGCCTTGCACCTCTTTATTAGTTGGAATTCCTATTTCTCTATATCTTTTCTTTTGTTTTTGTGATTATTTTTAATTTTAAGGCATTAAAATTCCTTCCAGAGAAGAGGAAAATAACACCAAGAATGAATGTTTGCATTACTTTGTTCTAAATTTTGCTAAATTACTTCATTCAACATTAGCCCGTTGTTTTACATGAGAGTGATGCTAATTCCTCTAGTTTGTTGCATTGGCTCAATGATACAGATGTTGACTTCAAAAGACACCAATTTTATTGGATTTACTTTTAAGAAATCAGACGTCCTTAACTCACTGGAAAATTCAGGTATTGTTTTTGAAACTTGACAGGTTTTGTTTGTTATATGATGAATTCTGCAGGTATATATTGAGTTCCAATCAAATTTTATGTGATCTTAACTTAGAAGTGTGTCTTCATAAAAGTCTACATTGTTTTCCTTTAGTCTTTGTTCTGTGCGTCATAATATCACATTATACTAATGCATCTAAAGCTTACTCGAGCATTTCCATTTCAAAGGTTTGGTCCTTTCAGCGGCTGCTAAAGATAGCATATCGCTTCTACTAATACTTGCATTTATGGAGCTTTTGACTTGTCAAAGCTAGTCTGACTAATCATTTTCCATTTTGTTTTCAGGGTCAGATATAACATCAAATTCATCTTCAAAGGCCCCATCTTTAATTTCCTTGTTGGGTATGATCCTTTCTTTCCCTTCCCATCTAGTTGCGACTATAGTTCAGGATACCATTGCCTTTATGGCAGTAGATTATTGATACTTGATAGATCATCTAGCACCGGCGCAAGTTGGTGACAAAATTAGGATTAGTTCGGCTCAGTTCGGCCTTTATGAGCACCAGATGATCTATCAAGTATCAATAATCTACTGCCATAAAGGCAATGGTATCCTGAACTAAAGGCCGAACTAATCCTAATTTTGTCACCAACTTGCGCTGGTGCTAGTTAAGTGACTCGACATTGTATTTCACAGTTGCGTCTTGTCTAATTTCACTAGAACTTCTTTTCACTGATTTTACTGAGGGATACTTCTGTTTGGGAACAATGGCCTTGGCCGGATTTTGATTTTCTTTATATCAAGTTATACCTTTTTTTAAATAAAGCAGTACAAAAGGATTTTTAATTAAGAGTGGTTTCTTTTTTTTTTCCTTTGCATTAGGATGAGTTACAAACATGAGAGTTAAATATTTCAAGCTGGTTGATTTTGTTTCTACATGCATGGTATTTTTGAGTCTGTCATTTCGTTCTTCCAATGAGCAGGTAGGATGGACTTGCAAGAAACTGTTGAATCAGAAGGCGAGCAAACGATGGAATGTTAATTTCCAACCATCATACTTGGCCTTGATTGTGGTAGGCATTCAGAGTGTCGTCATAAGTATAATCTACAAAAGGAAGAATTATACAAGAGAGAACTGGCAAAAGCTGCTGTGCAAATATAAATAAGGACATCAGCTCGAGAGTTCATATGTTTTGGGTTCGGTTCATTTTGTTTATCGCATCACATACGAATTAATTCTGTAAAGCTGTGGTAAATACTCCAATTCCCAGTTGGAAAATGATTTTTTGAGAGCTTATTTTTTCTATTATTTGTCTCAAGGTTGCGCATTTGTTAATATAATTTTGTACATTAAAGTAGACATAATTTTCCTTTTCAAAAAAAAAAAAAAAAAAAAAGGTGGACATAATTTTCTGCCTCCTGCTATAATGGTATTGGATACACGAAAGTCGGAATTTTTAATATTCTTCTCAAGTGGATTATCAACTTGATGAACTTTTCATGATGTTGAAATGTTTCATTCATCAGAATTCAAAATCACTTTGCAATTATTTGCTGTTCATATCTGTGTGGTGGCGGCCTGCATATCTTCGGCCCTATGGCTTAAATTTTAGAGTAATCTCGATTATTTGAGATTAAATTTTATTAAATAATTTTTTTTGTTTTAAATTTGTAAGATTTAATTTCAACCGATCATTTATATATAAATAAACTAATACAATAAACTCAATATAACACCTTGAGTTGGAATGAATTTGAGAGAATTTTAATTAGAACAACGCAAAGTTAAAGTGTCGCATGGGTGCTACTTGTCGGGATTTTAAATATATTTCGATAATTTATTTACGTAATGTATTTTAGGTTTGGATATAATACGGAATTGATATATCTCTATTTAACATCACTGTATTTTCCGTTATAAATAATAAAGGTGACAAAAAAATTAATTTTTTTAAATATTAATAAATAATTTGATGTAAAATTTATACTATTGCATGAATATATTGATTTTAACTCTTTGAAATTAAATTATTATTAATTTCAAATATGTATGTAAATTAAATTATAAATTTCCAATGCTATTATCATTAAAAAAAATTTAATAATTAAAAATTTATTGGGCTAGACTCCAATCATTCTAATAATGAAAATACAAAACTTTCATATTTTTTTTAGAATAACCTTTTATTTCTTGTCAATTTATTATATTTGATTTTGTATTTTATGTAATTTTATAATTATAATTATTAATTTTGCATTGCTTTATTTAGTTTTAGATAATATTTTTTTATTGCGTTTTGAAAAACAAGGTTTTTTCCTTTATATTTATTGGTTATCTGCAAGTTCCCTTTAAATCGAAAGACATGACTGTCTACTGATAATGCCGATTGAGAATACAGAAAGTTGTCTCATATCTTTTTCTTTATGAATGCCTAGTTGCCAAAAATCATATTTCAAATCAAATTTGGAAAATATCTTGGCACTTTTGAGAAAATTGACTAAAGACAATATTTTTTTGCAAAGTAAATTTATCATCCTTGAGAAAATTATTCAAAAGCTTATAATCTATTACTAGCCTCTTCTTGCCTCGAACTTGCTCAAATTTTTTGTTAATATAAAAGGCTTAACATGCTCAATTTGACTTTGTTGGCTCAATTAATCCTTATTGCAACATTTGAGACTATTCTTGAACAACTAAGGTTTGATCTTCTGAATTCATTCCAGGATAAGTAGTCTTAATAGGATCGATATCTTTATTTTGTTTAAAGGGTAAGAAAATGAAGAATTCTGAACAAGTCCATAATAGGCTGGAACACTTTAGAACAAAATCTGTATGACTTTTAGCATAACTATTTTTAATGAGTTGGGCTTTAAGATCATCAAAATGGACCATCAAAGAAACTGTAAACAAGCTTGGTGTAGAAGTGTAAAGAATGAACTATTTTTTTGACCTTAGACCTTGACTTTCAATGGATAGTCGAGAGAGTTGGCTAATAACATCGAATCCAATTAGAATGTCTTTATTGAGTAAGGTTGAGTCCAAAACTTTAGTCTAAACAAAACAGTTGGGTAAAAATTGAATTTTAATGAGCTTTATAGTTATGAGATTTGTGGAGAAATAATCTCCATCAGCGGCTTTGAAAAGTTCAGTATGGGTTTTCTAGAAGTGGTTTGGAAAGAGTTTGGGGTTGGTTATGGTTTTATAAGCACCAGTATATATGAAAGCAATAGCCTTAATGAGCTTTTCATATTTACTAACGAAGAGTTCAACTGGATAATATGAAACAAGGTGTTTTTTTAGATTTTTGGGAAATAGCCTCAATAGGATAAGGCTGAACATCTGAATGTACTAGCTCAATTTGGAAACTTTCTTCAGTATCTAATTCACTATCTTCATTATTGACTCCTATGAAAGAATCAAGAGAGAGCCCATCTTTTTCAAAAAACAACTCCACATCTGTATTTTCTAGGTCAACACCATACTGGTCATGAATCTGTTGGATCAATTGAACTGCTTGCTTTGGCCTGTTTGGACATTGTTTGGCAAAATGACTTTTCTTGCCACAAAGATAGCAACGATCGGTCTTTTTGTGCCTTTTCTATTTCTTCCTAAAGAACTTGAATTTTTTCTTTTTGTATGGACGAGAAGAGGAAGAAGATTGTTTGTATTTCTTGAAATGCTTATTTTCTTACAATGTTTGTAATCACAATCTTTCAATGTGGCACACCTGATTTGAAGATATGGTCTTTAACATAAGGAATCCATTTCTTTCTTATTGGTCCAATGAAGAGCTTCTTTTACATATTTCTTGGTGGCACATAATTCTTCTAGGACCACTAACATTTTTTGGTAGATTTGAGACAAAGATAAGTCTTAAAGGCTGATTCCTTATTTACAAAAATATTTAAGAGTTGCATCATCCAATTCTTCTAGCACAGATGATATGAATTACTGCTTCAAATTAACATCTTTAGCACCCAATTGATAGTATCTAGAGCAAACTCTTTGATAATGACTATCTAGATCTTTTCTCCTTAGGGAATAATATTGCAATTGGAAGAACTTCATGCGAATTGTTTTAATAAGATCTACAGAACCTCCAACAAACTCATTTTCAATATGCCATAAGATATTAACAAGAGAGTTAATTTAGTGAAACTGCATTTTGTTGTATTCAGGAGTTCGTAACCACCATTTTTTTAGATTTCTAACAAATCTGGTGGTCAGTTCTTGAAGTATTTCAGGGATATGAATCCCAGCTTGATGCTTTATTTCCTTCCAGGCTAAGATCTCCAAAAGACGATTTCTTCTTTAGTGATGAGGAACATCATCCATAGAAAACCAAGGGCCACTAACAAGTTTCGTCTTATTTTCTTTTAGAGGGGTAATGGTAGGACCAATAGTTTCTTCATATTTAGAAACCTTTGTGAAATAAGCTTATGTAGGATTAGCAGTCATAGAAAAACTAGTAGAAGTTGGCTCGGTTGGTCCAGTTGGGCTTGCCATTTTTATGGATAGAACAATGTTGGTAGATTAAGCAGTACTAGTAGAGGAAGAAATAGTCTCAATAGAATGGGATGATACCATATTCAAAAGATGAATCTAAAGTGTCTTGCACATCATTAGAAATGGTGTTACTAAGATGGTCTTGGGTAAAGGAGTCTAAATCATAGTAAGAGGGTTCTTGGACCATGAATTGAAAAGGGTTTTAAGAGTCTTGGGAGAAATGGCCAGGAGGTTGTGACTCGGGTTCTTTTCCAGGTTTCTCAGGAGGAGTTGATGATGAAGTAGTAGTGTTTGTGGGTTGTGTGGAAGGAATGAAAATGGTTTGTTTTTTCTTTGGTAGTTTAGGTTTACGAAGTTGGGCTCTAAGGATTTTCTGGAAATTTTCATGTTAGAGGAGGACCGAGTCAATATTTGGGTTTACAGGTTTGAGGGATAGTGTGGTTTCTAATAAAGGTAGGGTGCTGGTAAAGGCAAAAAGGCTAAATGGAGTCTTGATATGAAAATCCTTTTCTACCTGAGATAGTTGTTGTTTTAACTTGGTAATTTCCTCGTCTTTGCTGAAAAGTATAACCATAAATCTGATTTCGGATCATCTGCATTAGCTCATTATGAAGAGTTATGATCTGCCATTGGAATTTAAACATAAACTCCTGCTGAAAGTTGAACTGATTCATAATAGATGACTCAACTGAGTTTACTTTGGTCGACACAATATCTACTTTAGTTTCAATTCTCCTTGAAGTAGAATTTTGAGCCAAAACTTTTTCAGTTTGCCAATTAAACACAGATTCTCCAACTATAATATCTCGAGGTCATCCTTGAACATCAGGACCAGGAGAACGAATATATGGAGTCCTTTTTATATTCTTAACTGGAATCACCATACTTTCCTGTAGAGAAAGAAAGTCATCTTTAGTTAGTTGGAACATACAGATTGGAGGTACCAAAACTGGTATTGGCAGAAAAGGCATAATGGTTTTTGAAATCCATTGAGGCTCATGCTTCTTAAATCATCTTAATCTTTTATTATATATAGGGAGAGGAGGAGTAGGTGCTGGTGGCTCCGGAGGCCACAGATCTGGCTGTGGATGCTCATCCCAATTAGGATTTATTGGCGTTGGCATTTTTGCTATGAAAGATAGGGGTTTAGAATAATGGACAACATAGTCATACTTTCTAGATAGTTGTCCTAACAAGCCAACAAATGGATCGTTGTGATCAAACTTACTTCTTATGATTTTATCAGATCCATTCTTCTTTTTCTTGGAAGAAGAATCATCATCACTTTCATAAATAGTATCCTATAAGCAATCTTTACATTGACAATCAACATCTATGACTTTGTGATTTCCCTAAAACATGGTATAAATTGGTTTTCCAGCAAAATCAAAACCAGTAACTCATAATCCTTCCTCTAAAGAGACTGGTTGGATCATGAATTGAGTTGAAAAAAGAGGAACTGAAACTAAACTCTACTTTTATGAGAAACTTAGTTTCTACTATGCCATCAACTTTCTTTGTAAAATATGATTCTAGATTTTGAACTAGTTAAGAGTTATAATGAATTTTCTCATAGTTTGTTACCCAAGTGTCTGGTAACAGTTTTGTCAGTTCATCTCTATAGATCTGTCTAGGAATATGCACACAGGTAGGAACATATTGTGCATCAGCTATAATGAACAAGACATCATTTAAAACAGGAGCTGAAAGATCTAGAGTATGATTTTGTACTCTATAGATCAGCTGATAATGGAGAGTAGCAATAGTAGCAGACATAACTTGAGGAGCACTAATAATTTGAACTTGAACCTGGAGTGCTGATAACATGTGTGGATCTTTAAGAGACAAGTTAAAATTGGGATAGAAAATAAATAAGACTGTCTCAGCGTTAAGAGATGTCTCAACAGTACCAATTACAACATGCTGACATTGGAGATATCTAGTGTCCAATAAAGTTATTTGAGCAAACACCGGTAATCCTTTCCTTCCATGATAGGAAATGGCAAATAAGATGGCTCCAAAGTGAAAGTAGGAGAAACCTTCCTTTTTCCACAAAGGCAAAAACTCCGGGGGAATTTCTAAGGAAACAAATTATTCCTCTCCAATAGCCTTAATTGTATAGTAATCAAAAGATGAGGATTCAACATACTCCTTAACGGATTTATTTAATCTTTAAACAAAAGACTTAAAGTGTGTCTTCCAGGTGGTTTTCGAATGGTTGTAGGCATTATATGGGTTGAGAACAATAATAGAGATTTTCTTTTCATTTGGTCTATAATGAAGTTCATAGAGAAAATTTATTTTGCTTCCGAAGGTAGTTTTGAAAAAAGAAGAAGGGGAAAGAAAAACAAGTGCAAAGACTGTGTTGATAGAAGTAAAGTTAGTTTCCATGAGTATATAGCTTTTGTGATCGTTAATCTAAATATAACCATATACAAAATTTTTCACTATAAACAGTAACCAAGGCTTTGATACCATAAAGACCTTCCTGGTAATAACTCGAATTACTTTCTATGGCCTATTGCCTTCTCTTCGTTCCTCTGTATTAACAGGAAGTCTAGAATAACATTAGAATATGGTAATATTTATATATAGAACATTAACTTCTCACCATAATGAAGTTGTTTACTTAATAGTGTCTGTATATCTATATTAGGAAATTATTATATGATTTACATTTTTTTAAATAAAAATAATATTTATATAAATATTTATTAACTTCATATACTACATATTAAATTTTATTGTTAATTTTTTTGTTGTTTATATGATTTTGTTAGTTATTTTAAAAAATTTACGGTGCCGACAAACGATACGGTTCGATATTGTTATACCGATTCTGATACTGATATGTTATGCGAAATCGTTATTTAAAATCCACTGCTTATGATATTAAAAGTGTATCGCAATTAGAGGTTAACTTAATCTATAGTGACTAAATTTTACTCTTATTGCAGTAAAATTATAGAATTTTTTTTGTCCTAAAAAAATTACTTGATTATATTTTTATTTTACTAAGGCTTCGTTTGTTTTACGGAAAATATTTTCCTTATTTTCTTGTGTTTGGTGCATCCAGAAAAATTGGTCAGATGAAAATATTTTCCTAGTCAAAGGGAAAACTAAATCATTTTTCAGGAAAATAACTTCTTCTTTTGAGAATAAGAAATTATTTTACGAATCTTGACACACTTATATAAATAAAACTAACTAAATATATATTAATTAATATATTAACTACTGAAAATTACTTTTAATGACCTCCAGCCATCATTGGTAGCAGATTACCGGCGCTGGTCATTGGAAAATTTTTCTTTAAAAATTAATATTTTATTTAATTTTATTTTATACATAGTTATAAATTAAAAATATCAAATTTTGATATATTTTAAACATTTTAATGGCTTTTTATATGTAAAAAAAATAATATTTTTCAAAATACGTTAAACATTAGAAAATAATTTTCTTAAAATTTTATGTGTACAACCAAATAACAAAAAATAAATCATTTTCTAAAAATATATTTTCCTCATAAAATATTTTCTAGAAACAGATTATTTTATAAAAACAAACGGAGACTAAAATTATTTTTTATCAATATTCAAATATGGATCACTGGAATCTGAATCTGATATGACATTTAATATATTAAAAAAATCTAATATAGTAATTAATATATTATAAAAAAATGTAATTTAAGTAATTTTAATAAAATAAAAATATAATTAAATAATTTTGTAAGAAAAAAAAAAAAGAAGAAGTTGTGATTAAAGAGTAAAATTCAGTAAGAAATTAATCCCCGCAATCAGTCATCTCTATCCCAAAAAGAAAAAAAGAAGTGCACCGCCACATAATCTTAATTCACAAATCAAGGCAATAGATATTTTCGACGCACACGAATTGAAACAAAAATATCTACTTCTCCCCTCGCCGATCAAATCGGTTTTGGATGACGTGGCTATTGACACGTGTAAAAGCGGCGGCAGCTGTAACGTCCTTTGGTCCCCAACAAAGCCACTCCAAATTCCAAATCATCACACATACTCTCTCTCATTCTCTGGTGTTCTTTCCCCTTCCATTCTTCCTCTGTATTTCACTATTTAGGCTTTCAAGTCTGCAATCTATTCCTCTTAATATACATTGAAGATATGGACATGGATGGTTGTAGAAGCGAAACTCGGACGATTTCACAACCTTCTGTGCCCTCCGGCGGCGAGTCAACCGAGTTTGTTCCACATGTAAGGGACTTCGGATTTGCTTTATACACTAATTAGGAAGGACATAACGTTTGTTCGGACGTTTCTCTTTGCCTTTTATTATTATTATTGTTGCTGCTGTTGTGTGTTTTTGTTTTTAGAGCAGCAGAAAATAATTGGTTCAGCTGGATATAATTTGTGTGTGTTTTTTTTATGATCTTTCTGAGTAGTATATTCGCCATTCCCTCCTAGTAATTAGTATTAGATCTCAGAAGCTGCTTATAGAATTCCATAATAGCAGTTTCAATCTGAGTCTTTTCTGTTAGAATACTAAAATAGTACCATCAGACCTCTTCAAATTGGAATTTCTATTGGGAGTTTTCCTGCATTTCATGAGATTATCGAAGAATTTGGTATTAGCATCATCTAAATTCACCACTGAATGCTGGAATTCTGCATACAGAGGCTTTCACCTTGGGCCAGCAATCTTCTTTGATAATTAGACCACGGCATGTTCGCTCTTCATCCAAAAGTGTAGAATTTAGCGGATTCAGTTGCAAGTTTTGTTGTAGAGATCTAAAGGCTCTTTATACTTGGTGAACTTCGTAAATATTTCTTGAAAATAATCTAAGGTGGGTCCTTGCAGCTTTCTTTTATTTTCTGAAATCTGTATTTATGAAAAATCTGCAACATTGGAATAATCTCCATTCTGGAATTCCTCATATTTTTTAATAACATGCTCAATACATTGAAGAATTTCTTTCCATCATCTGTAGATTTTCTAATATAAACCAAAATAGGGGAGTGACTAGAGAAACCTCCGCACAAAGCTTCAGATTCTCAATTATCCAAAGTGTCTCACCAAGCCAAGTTATAAAAATGTCCTAATTAACAAGTTTTCTATATATAGACCTGTCGTTTTTCTCCTCCAAATAGCTTTTCAATCGAATAACTTGTTATATTGCTCAACTAGGATTGCATCATATTCTTTAGAAGGAAAAAAGAAAAATAATTTATCCAAATCTGTGGCTTTAGTCATGCATCAAGCTTATTATTATTTTCAAATTGGCTTTTATTTAGTCCATAATATTATAACTGATCCCTTTCCAGTGTCATTTCATAATTAACCGTCTTTTGGTTCTTATAGTGTCAAATTATGACAGATCATCAAAGGTGAAAGACAGATCATTTTACTTTTGCTTTCCTAGATGCTATGCTATAACAATGTACGCTGATGTTTCACTCACTTGAATAAGCTATGGCATTAGTATCCGATAAAATTCTACAGTTAATTTGGCCATTAAGTTACCATAACACTCAACTGATGTTCATGGCACTTTTTTTTTTTTCACAATCGCAAGGAGTTGAATTATAAAACAATTATTGGACAATAGATTCCTGACATGTACTTTTTGTTCACGCAGTAATATGATAGAATTGAAATACATTATTGTTTTAACTCATTGACATTTTCATGATCATATGCTCTAGCTAGATTTCCCTTCCAACCTTTTTTTCTATGTGCTTTATGTCCTGTTTTGATGAATTTGAGCACAATGGAGAAGTAGAGAGATGGTTCAAACTTTTGTTGGAATTATTCTTTCATTTACAACTTTTTCTTTATATTAGCACTTATTTAAATTCTTTTTCGCTAGAAGTTGATCAAGTGAGTAGTAATCTGCAGTCAGCTTTTAAGAATTTTTCTCATCACAATATTATTGTGGCGTACTCTGAGCTTATATATGGGTGTAGGTACTTGAGAAACTGGGCTTGTTGTGGCTTAAATGATATCATAATTGTTTTATATTGATTTTATCTGCCCATTATATGGATTTTCCCCCATAAAATCAATGCACTCTTGAATGTTAACCTCCTTGGACATATCATGGACCAAAATATTTAGCTTTTTAAAGGATTCTGATCATAATTATAACTATAAAATATCAGGATTTGGCGATGAGAGAATCTATGTCTATAGAATGGACAGATGAGAAGCATAGTCTTTATCTTAAATCCATGGAAGCATCATTTGTTAACCAGTTATATAATTCCAAGGATCTTCATCTGCAATGCCCAAAGGAGATGTCAGATCCAAATTTTTTGCAGCAAGCACATAATAACACTTCAACTTCATCTGGCCAGGTTCAAAACCGATCTTTTATATTACCTAATTGAATATCCTGCCTGCACAATCAAATGTATATTTCTCGTGAAAATACTAATCTATATTTCCTGAGTTCATTTCAATTTTATTATAGTTTAAGGTTCTTCGAGATGGTTGCTGGAAGAAAATCAATTTTCAAAGACCAGACTCACAAGTAAAAGTAAAAATTGAATCACATGGCTTTCTGACAAGTCCTTGGATACAACATTTCAAGTCTGCGAGAAAATCACAAGTCACTAAACCAGAAAGTGATGCATCTCAATGTCAAGCAACCAACTTAAGCGAGAAGAAGACAGCTTCCAGTGGGAGAGCCACTTGTTCGAAACATTCTTATCAATGTCACTGCCATTCATGTTCTCATGGCCTGGTCGAGAGTTTCACAGGTATCGCAGTTTTTTTTGGTTGTGTTGGCATTAATTGGTATTTTTTGTCCAAATGTGCATATCTTCAGCAAATTATGCTAGCCAAATTCATTAATTTTTATTAGTTATATTCGTAAATTGTAAGGTATCGTTGCTTCCTTTCTTTCACTCTTTGTTCTTTTTAGGTGTTATAGATATGCACTTAAGATTATAGTCTACCCAATTAAGGGAGAGTAGTATATCATACATGTGATTAGCGATTAATTTATTAATTGAGCCAAAAGACAGAAGAGATTACAAGTTTTTATTGCAACAGGAAGTATGAGAAAGCGGCTGCATCCTGAATTTATGCATATATTTATCTTTAATTTGATCAACTTCACTAATTCAAAATCATTAGTTCTTGTCCAGTGGTGAAAAGATGGCCACATTCACTTGAGGGTGGGCAATTGTCTCTTCTTAACTTTTTAAAATATATGTAATAGTATGTAAATTTATTTCATTTTTTAAGATTTGCCATTTGTAAAAAATATTGAAAGTCTATTTTTATAGAAACTAACTTAGCTTCTGGCTCTTGAACCCTTCTGCCACTGACCATGATGGACATGCTAGGTTAGGTGTTCTAGAACACACTTAGAGATCAAGGATATGCTATATTAGGTGCTGTAGAAGACGCTAATATATAATGCTATGGTTGTAACGTGTAATAATGTGTGATGCTTGGAGCAACATCTTTTATGCTGAAATGAGTGCATCGTTCTTGCTTTTCTAGAGGTATCGGATCAGAATTTTGTGGATGAGGATATTGAAAATGAAAAGAAAAGCAGTATATGTGGCTCAAAAAGGTTGAAAACTCGGATGACTGGAGCTTCAAGTAACGACCAGATGAGGTAGCGTACAATTCTGTACAAAACCAATCATATAATTTACTAATTTCGATCAGCGTTGTAGTGTCAGATATATTATATAATTTGTTTCTTTCAAGTGGTGTTACAGGTTGTTCCATAAGGCAGGTTGCTGATGACAGAAGCTATATGTGAAGAATTTATAAAAGGATCTGCACTCTTGACTGGCAATTCATAAATTTTGGCTGGCTGATCTTGTTGTGCTCTTACACATGATATTTGTTTGCTATGGTCGCCGGTATTCAGGATGGGAGATTTTTGCACAAGGGCTTTGTTTATTATTTTGATGGCCATATGAGGAATGGGTTTTTACAGATCACTGATCACATATGTATCTCGCATATCGTTTATTTTATAATTTGTATGTTGAGGTGATTTTGTTTTTAGAAACAAAAAATTAAAGAAGTGCATCAATTTTACATTATTGCGTTGATTTGACTCAATTAGGCTGGTTTGCTTTATTGAAAATAATATTGTTTATGGAAAATAAATTATTTTCCTAATGTGTGGCTCTAACATCGAAAAGCAGCAACAAAAATATTATTATTTGGCTGAAATTTGAGAAGTAAGGTTTTGAGTCTAAGTTTTTTTTTTGTTGCACTAAGTGAGATTTCGTCTTTATTGCTAGTGCAAGGGGATGACTATTTGCTGTTGTGTAGTCTATGATTTGCTGAATTTTTTAAATATGTTTGTGAAATATTTTCTTTCTCTAGTAAAAAAATTAGAAAGTGAGATTGAGTTCAAATTGTCTCTTTCGCACTAAATTTTATAGTGATTGGAAGGAGAATGGTCCACTAAATATTCCTGTTGCTGAATTTTTTTAATGTATTTGTGAGGCGTTATTCTCTACTAAAAAAAATTAATCAGCCATGTGGTGCGTGTGCATAAATAAACGGTTGACCTTTAAATTGTAATTTTTTCTGATTTCCTTTTTGTTTCCCTCCGAGAGAGGAATGAAGCGTTGAAAATTGGAAAACCTCGACAATGAGACTGGGCCTTAATTCAAGATGACAGACACCATCCGTCCTTTACGCCTTACATTTGTTGTCTTTCCGGGTAAAATAAATTTATGGTACGAACGTTTCAAAAAAAAAAATTTATGCTACGAATTTTTTCATATGTATTATATTACTAAATTAGTATTAAAATTTTAAAATTAATTTTATAGCAGAACGATAAATATTTTTCTGATTAACTTATATTGATATAGTTACGGAATTTACTAATGTGAATATAGAATTTATTAATATGAATGCTAACAATTTAATATAAAATAAAATTTTAATATCAATTTAATACATATATAAATTTTTGGTATATAAAAAGAAAAAATTACTATTTATTCCATATAATTTGACATAATACACTGGTACTCTCTAAGACTTGAAAAATATACGATTTACCTTCTGTATTTTAATATAATACACTAATATCCACTGAAATTTGAAAAAAAAATATAATACTTTTGTAAAAAATAATATTATTTTTTTAAAAAGATATTAATCTAATAAATCAAATTTACATATAATACTAATATAATATATCAAAATTTTAGGAAATAAATAATATAATTTTTAAATTTTAACAAAATATTGATATATTATCTAAGGTAAATAAAACACGATAAAACTGCATATTATGTCAAATTAAATGCGACCAATAGTAATTTGCAAAAAAGAAAAAAAATCATTTTTACCTGTCTTCCGTGTTGTATAAGGTGCGTTTCTCTGTTTCTCTCATTTAGGTTTCAATTTTCATTTCCTCTCCTCAATAGTCTAAATTCCTGAAATTTAGTTCCTCCTTGCTTTCCAGTGCTCTTGATTCTTCCAAAATTGGGTTCAACATTTGCCTTTTCTTACAATGCCCCCATTCATGTCGACCTTGAAGACAGTCCGCTCCACATTAATGAATAAAAATGCTGGCAAATATTTGATCAGGTCGACAAGAAACTGTAATTCCAAATTTGATCAGTTTCGATGTTCTAGTGGAATTGTTGGTTTTTCCACTTCATCTGTCGGTGAAGTAGTTCATAGGAGGGAGAATTCTGTTTTAAGCATGTACTATAACAATAGTTATGCTCAAAAGAGACACTTTCTTGGTTGAGGAGATGGAGATGAAGGCAGTGTTTTATCCAAGGTGTATGAGGAAAGGCGTGTTCTGGAGTAATCTTTTGCTTGTCCCTATTGGTATATATGCATTTTACGAAATTTTTTTACTGTAATTTCCATCACGTATGGTGATATTGATGGTTGAATTGGGCGAGCTGATATGAATTTTGGTATCAGGTATTTACCGGAGCAGTTATTTGATACGGTTGCAGTTGTGGACTTGTATCATGGATTTGTCCCTTGGTGTCAGTTTGATGCTGAGTTGGAGATTGGTTTCAAATTTCTGGTTGAGAGTTATGTTTCTCATGTAGAGTTAGATAAACCCAAGTCAACAAAGGTACCTCATACCCTCACATTGGCACTCGTACCTTTATTTCATGCCGTATGAATTTAGAATGACGTCATCTTCTGTGCTAATACATTTTTAATAAAGATTTATAACTGTTGTTTATTTATTTATTGAGTATCTCGGTAAGCATTTGGTATAAGAAGCACTCATTTATGGTTGGGTAGAGATAGACTTGAATGTGATTGTGCTGGTCCCTTCAACTCTGAAAATAAACAATACAGGAAGTAGATTGAATTATCCTTCTTGCTAATGTTGTGGTTAATGGGGTTTGAATGTGGATAAGAGGCATCATATTTGAGGACAGCATTTTTCAAATATTTGAAGTCTTGCAGCAACGTTGTGTTGAAAATAAATGTGCTCGTCTATCATTAGAGCATATATCTGTTGTATAGCCTGCTTGTTTTTATGACACTGGCATTGGATTATGGGGGAAATTCTCAAATGGTTAATCTTATTCAAATTAGAAGTTTCTGCCTGCTTTATAATGGTTCCTTCAGTTTATATTAAACTCGCGACTTGAGCATCTAACATTTAGGTTAGTTAATATCTGTGATTGCTAATCTGGATTTCTTCATTGATGTTGTTGAAGCGTTATTATTTAAGTTTGAAGTTTATTCACTTGGTTATTGATAATCATACCGTTATGTTTCTGCTTCACTTTCAGACAACTATATCAGAGAGTTCCCTTTTCGATCATTTGATAAACATTTGGAAATTCAATCCAGGACCAATTCCAGGAAGTTGTGACCTTTACTTCTTGGTGGACTCCAAATTCAAGTTACCACTTTACAGACAGGTAACTAGTCACATCCTCTCTTTTCCCATTTCTTCTCTCTAAGTAATTGGGAGGTGCCACTTCTAAATTGTTATATATGTTTTATGATTCTAGTTCATAGAAAGTTTAATGTATATATGCTTATAAAATTTTTGAGAGTATGACTTTCTTAGTTAAAATTCAAAACGAATGAAATGATCTATAGGCCTATTTGGGATTGAATTTCGGAAAAACGCTTTTCATAAAAAATTTTGTATTTTTAATTTTCTTTGAGTTTTGAAAACTGATTTTGGTAGAAACAGGTAAATAAATGTTTTTTCCAAAAGAAGGTTTGGAAAAAGTGGTTTATAAAAAATTAAAAATTTCAATCAATTAAATAAAAAAAATTCAAAATCTTCTTTTAGGACACTCAACAGCAATCTCAAACACTCCCTATATATTTTGACATATTTGTGCTGAGATGCCTATTCTTATTTCATGTGTGGACTTAGAAATAACATGAGAGCTACTGCAATTCTTATTTCATGCACTTTTAACTAGCCATGTCAACAAAACCCATATATTTGAACACTAGAAGTTCATCTAAACAAGCACTTCTGAAAAGTGGTTACAAGACATTGTAATAAAAATCACCTAAGGGGTCTTATCCTTGACCTTTATACAGTATAAAAAGGAAAAATCTGCTAATGCATAGTGTTGCTATATAAAATGTCTTGAGAGCATCAATTTTTAACCAAAATGGTGGATGGAAATTTCTTCTCTCAACATGATATTCATATTACATGAATGCTTCAATGGTTTCAAGGAGTGTATGTACAACTAGAAATTGTTTGTGTTTGTTATCCACTTGGTATTTACTGCAGTAGTTAAATTTTAATAAATTTAGTGTATTGGAACTTGGAAGATGCCTTTTGAGAATTTTTAGTGCATTATGAGAATTTTTAGATAGACCGGGTCTATTAGACCAAGCCAATCATACAATGACATGTATTTAATTGTTTTATTTTTATCTTCACATCTACCAATGAAAATAAAACAACTAAATATATGTCATTATGTAATTAGGTTGGTCTATGGATGACGGTAGATCCAGTGTACCTAAGAATTTCTCCTCCATTATACATTTGTATCCTTATAAAAGAATTACCTTTTCAAGAGATCTTGAAAACTGGACTTCAGAAATAGAAACTTACTTTAGCCACAAACTACTTGGGAATGTACTGGACTCCAAAAGAAATAGAGAGCAGGAGGATGAACATTTTTTATTTATTCATTCATGCTTATTTTAGTAAAAATCAGAAAAACACTTATATATGAAAGCACTTGGATGAAGATTTAAAGTCAAAAAAATTGAGGCAATTGGGTAAGAAGTCACTGTCACTATTCTACAAACGTCTCATTCAATGTTTTAATAGATCTCAATCGTATGTCATTTTTGAAAAATAATGTTTTCTAGATTTTCCTCTCATTTTGGTCCAAGTAATACTTGTCTTGACTGTCAAAATATATTTGGAAAATGACAGAAGTTGTGGGATTGGGAATGATGGTCATTGGTCATGATCATGAGTCTGAGTTCCTGTCATCATTACAAAACTTAATGATGTGTCCCATCTGTATGTTTCAAATATTTTTCATGAAATATCTGCTTCAGACTTTGAATTTTGAGTATCCTGTATTTACTAAATTGAGCGTACTGGTTTTGGTAATGGCTATGTTCTCCAGGTAGCATCAATGTTCTTCAAAGAAGTGGTTGCCAGGCTTGTTGATTCATTCATTGAGCACCGCCGTTTGATATATGGACCAGGAATCCCAGTCCTTGAGAACACATATGGACAGAAGGCGTGAAAGACGTAATTCAGTGCAAAATCAACTGCCAAGTTCATTTTGAAACATTGGGTGGTTTTTGGTTTTGTTCCCTGCGCACCCAATTGATCTTTGTACTGACTGTGACTCGAATGACTTTCCTAGTCGCTTACCAAAAAGGCAAAGGTTATCTTCTCGTTTACTGCTTCAGACATTCTTTGCTTGTTCGCATCTTTCTTCACAATTATTCACCTCAAAAATGTACTCTGTTAAAGTGGGTTAGATCTATATGTACACTAGATGAAAGATAAATTAATGAGTAATGCAGCAACTTTACAAGCCACCAATTTTGATGTTGTGCACGTATTTTTTGCTTATGGCCTGGCGTCGACACTGGATTCTTGTGATTTCAGGTAACAAGTTCATTTTAGTTTAAAGTTCAAACTATGATACATGTCTTTAATTTATTGATGTGCAAGTCGGAATATGCGGCTTGAGAGTTCGTGCCTGTTTCCTGCGACGGATTAAGCTTTAGGCATATGAAACACGAGTATAAGTTGGCATGGTTGAATCAATTTACACAATTGATGGCCATAGAACTCGTGGTTGCTCATTCATCTGCCCAAAGTCCAAAATTGTTGAGAGAAGATTTCACAACATCACGCTCTCAGTCTACTCATCTATTTCTTTCTCTATAACACAATTTTTAAGCCCAAACGTCACGTCCGAACGTAATGGGTGGTGACCCATTTGGAGACAACCCGACCCATTCAAATTCATAGCTATACAAATTCCATCATGTTGAATTGAGGATCATTTTTGCAATGAGTTTGCCTTGCTATTGCGTCAAGAACTTTTTGAGTTGAATTACTTGGGCGTTTAGTAACGACAATTTTACACCGATTACAGAAATTTAACTTTTTTTTTTTGCAAAATTACCTGCATTGTTTTTCTATTTTTACCAAGCTTCTTTTTTTTTTTCCTTCTCTTTCCTCTCCATTACTTCCTTCCCGGCACCAACTTTGCTTCATTCCTTACCTAGCGTCCCACTATCCAGCAAGCAGAAACCTTAACAAAGATGCAAAATCAAAGTGTCAGTGAGGCCCCAAAACGGTTCAAAGATGCCATTTGTTTTTGATCTTCGTAAGAATACTCCTTCAAGAAGTGGTATTTAAGTATTTTAGTTACCATCTTTCACAGAATGCAAGGATTTCATATAGATATAAATAGGTCGATTTAAGAAAATATGGTGAGGGCATTTCTAGGCACAGGAATTGTGAAGCCCTCACCATTGATTTCAGTTCAGGAGCTTTTGGTTTTTCAGCAAACTGGACAATCCGACCCCTGTTATGTATCTTCACCAAACCAAAATCTGATGCACGGCTGCAAAGTGCCACCCAAATTTAACGAAATATTAAATCATACAAATTTCAGTAAAATAAACCAAACAAAACATTCCATAGGAGGAATAAAGGCATGCCTGCACGAAGTCCATATAATCCATTCTGTAAAGATGATCACCTGACAAATCAGTATATTCTCAACATTTCCCTCCCCCTTTTTTTAAGAAAATCTGGACAATTCATCCAAAGTATATTCAATGTATTTCTAAAAAATTTCTAAAGTAAACCCAAGCTATTTCCAAGAAATTTTCAAAGTATTTTTAAAAATATTAGAGGTATTTTTAAGAAATTTCCCAAATATTTCTAACGTATTATCAAAGTATACCTGAGGTATTATCAAGAAATGTCCTAGCCAATGTATTAAGAAATGTCCTACTCAAGGTATTCCTAAGATATACCAAACTAAAGAAATGTCCTACCCAAGGTATTCCTAAAGAATACCAAACCAAGGTATTCTTAAAGATACATAACCAAAATATACTCAAGATATATCAAATGTGTATTTTTTTATATACTTTGGGATGGCTTTTTAAGTTTAGGTATTTTTGTAATATTTCTTAGATACTTTTCTTACTTTTGAAAATAAAAACTTTAAATAGATGTAATATTGTAAAATTTTAATAGCTTTTTGATATTTTAAAAAAATATTATCACTTATTATATAGTGGCAAATGCAGAATCTTTACTATGTTATTTCAATTCCTATTTTAAATTAGAGAAAGAAATGCAGCAATGGACAACAGACTACAAAAATCATGAAAACGACAAATAAAAAATTGGCGAAGCAGAGCAGACTAAAAGAGAGAAAGGGGTGGTGACCAAATTAACCCAATAGCTACCATTGTATCAAAATGTTGCTATCATCTTGTCTTTCGTTGCCACCATTGGCGGTCCATCCTATAAATATCAGAACCTCTATAGCCCTAAAATTCTTTAAAAAGGAAGAAACTAATATTAATCTCTACATTTAAGACTTAAATGCAAGACAGCTAACATCTAAACACTAATTCCTAGATTCGTTTCACTTCTATTACTAAGATTCAATCATTAATTGCATCAAAAGCAAGTTTTGCAAACTATGCTTCTACCTAACATCGATTTTGACCAATGGTAGGGTAATGGAGACAGCTAGATGCCAAATCATGGAGGACATTAACATCCTTAACAAATGAAATGAACATTATCTAGATTGAATTTTAAGTCGATGGAGCTATATTCACTTGTGAATGGATAATTGTATCCTAAATTTTTAATATATATATGATAATATATAAATGGCTTAAGTTATATTCAATCTCTTGAAAATATTTATTTTCGCTATTTAGCTCTTACAACGATTTTTAGTTTATTTAGTCACTTAAACTCATTTTTTGGTTCATTTTATTTTTTGTTTAATTCGTAAAACGTATATAGAGCCTCTTTATGTTGATATGACAATGGTATCATGTCAGCAATAATGAGCTATATGTTTTGTAAACAGATGTAAAGTGAACAAAAAATAGAGTTTAGGTGGCTAAGTGAACTAATAATCGCTGTAAGGGAATAAATAGCAAAAATAAATATATTATTAAGGGACTGAATATGACTTACGCTTATATAAATTTATACAATTTTTTAAAATTTGACCCTCTAAATGATATTAAAAGTTTATTTTTACACTTTTGATTTGAGCTTCTTATTCTTTGCACTCTCCAATTTAGGAATTCTGACTCTATCTCTAGTTTAAATGTAATGCATGAAAATAAAACAATGATCAGTATATATATATATATATATATATGATGATGATGATGAACCCACAAAACATTGAGTTAGTACATTGGTATATTTAGTGGAAACAGTAAGAGTTGTCATGATCTTGACCATGGCCATATAATGATGCATAATTTTGTTAGATTCCCATTTTTCTGTGTGAGACCGAAATCCAATAATTCAATCACTTTAAGGATACCCTCCAGCTGGAAAATGAGAAGTGGCATTCTGAAAGTTCAATGGTAGGTCATCTTATTTGGTACGATCCCAAGATGATTAGATACTGATATTAATCGAAGATTAGACCTCAAGCATTGCATTATTATTGCTCTTGTTTTCGACTATTCATATGATGAACAGCATAGAATATCTCCCTTTAGTCATTTTCTATGCCGTATATTACAAAATTAAGACAAACAACACCATACCCTTTGCTTCTTTTTCCTCTCTTCTTTTTTCCTTTTTCACAATCCTCTCATTTTCACCTATTTTTGTGGATGTAATTAAGGACCCATTTCTTGCCCCAACTTCAATCGTATTGCTAAAATTGTTCTGCTGTAATTTATCGTGTTTTTCACAAATGAATTACAGTTCAAATATCATAAACTATTAACTTCATATTTATGCGGAGTTAATCACTAAATTTAAATTTAATTTCATTTGCAGTCACTGAATTTATATTTAATACAGTTCATATTTATCACTTTTCGAATTTTTTCTTAAGAATTTTGGTCCCCTTCCCTTAGATTTAACTTGATATTTTCTTATCCTCAACATTTTTTAATAACTCTCTGCATGTATTTGGTTGTGTTTAAGGGAATCTATATATATATTAGTTACTATACTTATTGTGTTTGTCTCTACTGTATTTTTTGGGTATACTGAATTTTGGTATTATGGATCGGATGCAAATCTTTCATTTCTATACATGGTTGGGCCGTTAAACCAACATGAATAATACCAATTCTTGATTTTTTTTTTTTTTTCTTAAAGAAAGATATATAAAACAACATGTTCTATTTTAGACTTAATAACAATTTAAAGATAAAAAAAAAAAATCTTAGATTTGAAAATCTTAGAATATAAAGTATAATTGTATTCAATTGGATTAGTTAAGAAGAAAAATATCAATCCACTTGTTTGTTGATGGAGCAGTAAGTTTGGCATACAAAGATAAAAGTTACCTCATCACCAGAAGATAAACTTATTGGAATGACAAATGAATTGGGTGAATGCAGATATCTGCAAATTGTAATATATAGTCAAAAAGAACAATTGAATATATCTTTCGTATAACTTTTTATTCATTTATATTTCTTTAAGTCAAACCAATGGGATAATGGTAGGGTACAGCATTGGGCAGAGCCACCACTTCAAAGTAGTGATAGAAATTACGTGCCCATGCTTTTCTTTTCCTCTTATGGATAATTTATTTATTTATATATTTTTTAGCTTCACTCGGCACATAAAAAGAATCAATTTCTTGATATTACTTTTTTTTTTATTTTTAATTTGATATCGACATTAATCAGACTAATGCTGAATAAATATCAATTTTTCTTTTTATTAATATTGCTACGAAAGTTTCTTCGCTCAAAGAATATCTCACTTTTTAGCCTCTCTTTGTTATTTCTTATTTCTTTTTGTTTAAAACAAATATATGTCCAAAGTTCCAAACTGTAAATTAATTAATTACTTGAGAATTTTTGTGTGCCCCAATCAAAGAGAACAAGAGATTTGACTTTCTTTCTTTTTTCAATCCATGGAGACGACGACGTTTCTTTTTCCAAATCTAAAACTCCTGTTCTCTCTTAATTTGACGATTTTCATTTTTATCTAATCAAACCGGTTTTATGCAGCCCAAAATTTATGAGATGGGGTGAGATCAGTCACCAATTCATAATTTAACCCGACAATCCGATTTAGACAAGCATTATATAAGAATAATACCCTTTTTAACTAGACAAATAGAATCCATAAATAAAAATTAATTAATTTGAGCCAAAAAAACTGGAAAACTCCAAATAATTATTTATTTATTAATTAAAAAGGATGATGACTTTGGGCTAACCTGTTTTTTGCTTTTGGGAAATGCCTGGCCTCTCCTGTCCTACCTACGCCAATTTAACTAGGTTTTCGAGAATGAACACCACCTTTTAAGTATTGGGTCTTCGATTCATTCTCAAGAGTTGTATAGGATCGTTGAACCTTTTTTTTTTTTTTTTAATTTTCAAAATTAATTTTAAAAAAAAACAGGTAAATGAATACTTTTTTTTCAAACAAAAAAAAATAAATTAAAAAAAAACCATTCAATTAAATCATTAAATTCTAATTTTTTTTTTAAATACATCATTCCCAAATACATCCATAATATATATATATATATATAAATAAATTAAAAAAAAACCATTCAATTAAATCATTAAATTCTAAATTTTTTTTTTTTAAATACATCCATAATATATATATATATATAAAAGGGCTACAATCAATTTTTCCTTGCAAGGTAAAAACCTAGCTAGAGCTAGCTAGCTACCATGATATTGTATAGTCTATTAGAGTATTATTTGGAGATCAGTTTGTAAAAATATGAATAAATAACTACAAAAATAAAATAATAAAGAAGACTTTTGTGGTACATTGGATGTAAATTACACTTGGTGCTTTAGGATCATTAGATCATCAACTTTTAATCTCAATCATTCATTATCAACGGATGAGATTAAAAATTTATAATCCAACGGTTTTAAGGCACCTCATGTAAATTACACCGGGTGCACCTTAGAAATTCTCAATAATAAAATATAATAATTAGTTAGTACATAAAACTACCAATTAAGTATCATCAACTTTGTAAAAAGAAAGTTAAATTGATTCAGCCTGTGGGGGGTGTCAATTGAATTGGTATTAATCAAGAATCAACCATGAAGGGAAATGGGGGCCTTTAAAGATTTTTGTTTGGACTGTGTTATACTGTATAAATGAGAGAATTCATAGTACTGACGTTGAAATCCCCACCATAAATTCCCTAAAATGGCAAAACATCTTAATTAATAGTTATATTACTATTCAAACTTTGTAAGAGGGGATCTTCTTATAAAGATCTTGATTCTCCAATAGGGCTACAAACACTTCCCTATTTTTCGTTATTGTGTCCTCTCTTTCTGCTCCCCTTCTTCGTCTTTCAATCCTTTTTAGAAAAAATTACTATTTATTTACCTATTAGATTTACACTAAGATTTAAAAATTATATTATTTATCTCCTTTATTTTATCATATTATATTGATGCATCATTTCATTATATTTTATATTAGATTATTGTGAAATTACAAAGAAAAAATTACTAATTACCCCTAAAATTTGATCTATTATATTAGAATCCATCTAAATTTAATTTATTATATTAGTACCTCATGAGCAAAAAATAATATTTTTTTACTAACGGTAAATGTCTTTAAATTTAATAGAAATGCTGCATAATTTAATAGAGGCAAAATAGATATGACAAATAGTATAATTTTTAAACATAAAAAATACTAATATATTATCTCAATTTTCTCTTATTCTTAATTTTATAGTTGTAATTGATGCATGCATGTATTTTCTATGGCTACTTTATATTTTCAACAAAATAATAATATTATGTTAATGTAGTTCTAGAGTATGTTCCAAGTATTTTTTGATAATGACATGGGTATTCCCCTCTTTAAATTAAGTTTTGAAATATACTATTTATGTTTTTATTCTGTTCAATTAGTTTTTAAAAGTGAGCTACTAATTAGGGCAAATTCATTTTCTAACTTACTATAGTGTATTAATATAAGTATGGAAACAATCTCCAAGAGATAATATGAGAATAATTCTTTCTGCATTAATTAGAAATTTCGAATTCAAATTATAAATATACCGCATGTTTAAAATTTAAAATGAAACAATTTACCTTTTAATGGATCTATTCAATACAAATTACTTAAAAAAAAAAAGAGAAACAACTTTCGTTTGGTAATGATACTGATAAAATAAAAATGTAAAAGAGAAATGATAGTTAATTATAAAAACAAACGCAATATGATTTTCATACGGCGTATCATGCTATGCTGCCCAATTAATTGATGAAATGAGTTTTGAGGATAGTGCTTGTCCATCCATTCGTATCAAATTTCTACTACCATGCATCCCATGATCCCATCCACCATGCTTGATAAGACATGTGTTTTTTCCTTTTTTTTTTTTAAAAAAAAAAGAAGAAGCATATTTAGGTCTACCAAATTAATCGATTTTTATTTTGTAAGTCTTTACATTTTCATTTCAATAAATTCTATTGATGCAGTTTGACATTTTATTTACGTCTCTTTTTTTTTTATATATAAAATAACTAATTAAATATTTGAATTCAAAATTCCATAATTTATATATTAAATAAATATTTCTAAATTATAAGTTATTGATTTTTTTTGTGTGGAAAATTTACACATTCCACCGAATGTGGAAAGTTTTTTTAATTATACTAGCAAAAATTTTATGTTTTCAATCTCATTTTTTCCATTTTTATGTTTACCAGTTTTTTTTTAAATATTAGATTTTACTATATACTTAACATATTTTTTTATTTAATTAAAGCAGCAAATGATCATTTTTCACATTTTAAATATAGATTAATAATTTTATTAACTTTTATGACTACCATCAATCTTTATATATGCATTTATTTATTTTTAATCATTGTTTAATTAACTTAATTAGAAAAAATATGTAAAACTGAATTTAATTAACTTAATTACCAAAGTAAACATTTAACAAACTTTAATTACAAAAAGATATATAAAATCGTATTTAATTAATTTAATTAAAGTTATTTACTTTGATAAACTTTGAGTAGATTTTTGATAATTTTTAGTTGAGAGTTTGACTTGATATTGGATAAATCTTTGGTAAACCTTACATAACTTCAACTTTGATAATTTTTCTTATAAATATTTGGTAAATTTTGGATATAACTTGAATAAATATTAATTAAATCTTTAATAAATATTTTGTAACTTCAATTTTTATTAATTTTATGGTAAACCTTGAGTAAATCTTGAATAAATATTGGATAAATCATTGGTAAATTTTGGATAAATCTTATGGAACTTCAACTTTCATTAATTTTGTGGTAAATCTTAAGTAAATATCGGGTAAATCTTGGAATAAATTTTGAATAAATCTTTTGTAACTTTAATTTTTATTAATGTTTTTTGTAAATATTAAATAAATTTTAAGTAAATCTTGGTAAATATTGAGCAAATCTTATGTAACTTCAACTTTTATTAATTTTTTTTTATAAACATTGGGTATAATTTGAGTAAATCTTTGATAAATCTCGTGTAATTTCAACTTTTATTAATTTTCTTGTAAACATTTGATATAACTTAAGTAAATATTGAGTAAATATTTGATAAATCTTTTATAAATTCAATTTTTTATTAATTTTGTAGTAAATATTTGATAAATTTTATACTAATTTTGGGTAATTCTTCGATAAACTTGGTAAATATTGAGTAAATCTTGTATAATTTTAACTTTCATTAATTTTCTGGTAAATATTGAGTAAATTCTGGATATAACTTGAATAAATTTTTAATAAAACTTTTATAACTTCAATTTTTATTAATTTTACAGTAAACTTCCAATAAATTTTAAATAAATTTTAATTTTTAATATTTATTTTTAAAAAACTGTATAGATATATTTAAAAAAAAAATTAAGGGAAAATATTTTTATAAATATTTATCCACGTTTTACCTTTTTCGTAAAATATTCCCTTTTTTTTCCGTGTCATATTTTTTGTAAGATTAGATAAAGATATTCTAATTTGTTTGCTTAAAATTACAGGCCTTTTGACTTGCGAGGCTAAGGCCCGAAATGAAGAAATCAAGTGGGACCTACAATATTCGAAGTTTCTCGATATGGACCACCAGAATCGTTACAAGTGTCAAATCCAGCTAACACTAGACGGTGACCATAGCTACACTAGAAATGAGTCGTGCTTATTGGATGCACGGGAACGAGTGGGTCCCATACTCCAGAAACTTCCACGTCGGCGACTCGGCCCATTATTTCCGTACGTTTCTTACAAGGAACTGGGCCCAAGCGAATCCGATCTTAAGAATTTGCGGCAGCTGAGCTGGATGCCACTTCTATGTCCTCCTCCACCACCCATAAAACAAAAAAGCATAAGATTTTTTTAAAAAAATTTTGGAAATTTTTAAAAAATGGAAAAAAATGTAAGATAATTATAAAAACATCCATGGTTAATAATTTTTTTAATAGTATAAAAAACATGTGAAAATAATTATAATAGTACGGAAATTTGAAAGTCACTCTAAAATGTATACAAACACTATATATCTCTAAAATATTTTCAGTATAATTTGGATATATTTTAGTTTAATTTTTACTAAAAAATAATAGAAAAATAATTAAATCATTAAAAAGGAATAACAATAAAATTGAATCTAAATTTAAAGTATCACAAATTTTTCAACAAACATCTTTTAGTTCATTGTTGAATGTTGAATATACATTTTGGAATACTTTGTGTATACCATGATACCTTGAGAATTTTTTTGATATACCTTAATTCATTTTTAATCAAAACAGAACAGAGAGAATGAGAAGAAAAATAAATAATTAATAAATCATTTAAGGTCTTTGTTTGCCTTGTGTTATTTTTTGTGGACCATTAAACAAGATTTGTATAGTTCATTATGTAGTATTAAAGTATACCTTAAGAATATCTTATGAATACTTTAAGATTTTTTTGGAAATATTTTGCGTATATCTTAGGGTATAGTTTGGAAATTTTTTGAAAATTTTTTATGAGGAATTTCTTGGATATACCTTGTTTATTCTTTTCAAAATTCTATAAGAATACCTTGAAAATACCTTAAAAGTACTATAGGTATACTTTGAATCAATCACACGAAAAATTCAAAAAAAAAAAAGCAAAATATAAATGACCTTTATTCTTATGCACAAAGTAAAAAAAAAAAACAATCACATGTCTAGTTATTGCATTTATAAATTCAATTCAGAAGTTTATTCTTCACAATAATTTTCAAATCTCGTAAGACATTCCACAATTTAATTTAACTAGTACTAGATTGCTCTTCAATGATGACGCTTGTAGGAATATTTTACTGTTTGAAGTGGGTGATTCATACCATGAAATGACTTTTTACAATGCTTTACTTGATGAATGGGATCCATCGAATCAACTTCATTGTACGACAACACCTTCAAAATTAGTGGTTGAGTCCTGAAGTAACTATCACAACACCGAAAACTGTGGAAGCAAGTAAAAAGAATGCTCCTCCTAAAATATAGCAATACAAAGTGTAAAGACAAGATGAAAAATTATTAATAATTAAAAAATGGTTAAAAATAGTTAATTGGCCAAAATTTCTCAAAAATTTTTGTATGATGTTTCTGTTATTGATGGTGAATATGCCTTGGAGTACTTCTTTTAATATATCAAATGATATACTACAATGAACATGTGTATATTTCACATTCATAATAAATAAAATATTCAAATTATTGATTATATTATAAATGTAGTAGTTATATATACTATGAAATATACAAGCATTTGATTATTTACAAATAATTTATTATCATGTTGTTGATAATAATGAGATAAATATTTCTAGTAAAATATAATCTAAAAATATTCATAACTGGAAAACGGACAATGAATTGAGTATTCATTAAGCCTTTAGTTTATCACATTGTTTATTATGAGGAGAAATCTCATTTTTTATGATATAATGATATCTAAATAAACCTATGAGTTTTTAAAGAGTTAAGGGTATCGAATATGGACGTCTGATAATAACTGTATAGGTAATGTTCGATGTCAACAATTATTATATTAGCTATAATATATAAGTTTTTAAAGATTCGAAATCATTAGACTTACTGGGTTATCTACACTTAGTAATTCGGCTCGTAGTTACCATAGTTAGTTTTATAGTAAGATATGAGATTAACAATAGTAGAATTCGTCCCTACAGCATCAATACAAGATCCTAATGGAGTTGATATTTTGTTTATGATAAAATAAATTTCTGGCAAAAAAAAACATAATTTGTTCGATATAATATCAATATTATTAATTAGATTAATAATAGTAAGTCTTATTTTAATCAAAACACAAATTATCACTCATTAGTATATTAACCAATAGGGTTTGATATGTTGTGACCCTAATTAGTATCGGGATCATAACAAGATGACTTAATATTATGATTTAGAGGTCAAATTAATATTCGAGATTTTATCGGTAATTAAAAGGACAATTCTGAAAGGATATTTAATGTGTCCGAATATACAAAGAATTTGGAAATAGTATCTGATATAATATTAAGGAGTTAATATTATATTTACATTTTAATAATATTATTAATGTTATAAGTTATACCCAAATTAAATAATTTGGTCAGTCCATATTTATGATGTGGGGTTAATTTAATTGAAAATTAAATTAAAAATAATCATTTCTATTATTTGAGTTAAAATTAATATTGATTAATATTGATTAATTTTAACTATTTTTTTTATATATAATTTTAATTAAATTATAATAATTAAAATTATAATAATTTAATTAAATTAACTATAGTAGTATATTAAAATAATTACCATTAATTCTATAATTAATAATAGTGACTAGAAAATAAACTATATAATTATTACATCATCATTCTATTCAAACTGTCACCATCTCCTTTAATCCCTCTGCCACCATTCTTTAATTTGTGTTGATTTTTTTTTTCTTAATCTTTTTTTTCATATCATTTTTTTTTTCTCCAGATCAAAATTTTGATTTTTTGCTTCAATTTTTTTTTTCTCTCCTCTTGTATATGTATCGAAAGAAAATATTAAAAAAAACTTTAAAGTGTTAGTAGCTTATAAAATTTGTAAAAAAAAGATATTTTGTGATCATACATCTAAGACTAGCAAATAAGTTTCATCAAAGGCGACTAAAACTTTTGATTTTTTTTGCTTAGTTTGCACACTTGGTGAACTCGGTTCTAAAGAATTTATCTGATCCTTTTATTTTTTATTTTGCTCTATAGATTATGAGATGATTTTGACATATTGATATTTTCCATAAATGTTATAAAATAGGATTTGTAAAAGTTATGGATAAATACTTAAGATTAATATGAAAAATGTATTTTCATGTCATGCAATATTTGATTTCATGTTTCGGTTAAATTAAAAAAATTTTAAATCTCTAATTTTAAAATCTCCTCTCAATCCAAAATCGCTTGCACTTCCAACAATTTTTATAAGAGCAATCCCATGATTTTTGAGCAAAATTACTCATTTATGTTAGTAGGCTCAGTTTGGTTATATATGATATTCTTGTTGTTCTTTTAGATTTGATTTATATATTATGTTGCATGTTGATGTTACATGATATTTTTTTCTCTTTTTGTTTTGGGATTTCAAAGGTGTAATTGATGGACATCTAGTGTTGCAAGAATGCCACTCTGTGAAGCTGAGTGACACTAGATTGAGTCCATTTATTTTACTGATCTCGTATATAGGATTCATCTAATATGTTAGCCCAATAATGTTATCTTGTGAAGCCTAGGGTTATTGTATTAGGAGCCGATTAAAAAGAAACAAAATTAGGTTTACAATTGTTGTATTTGATAAAGAGTTGTTATCTCATTAATATGTTAATATTCCAAGAATGCCACTATGGGAAGCTGAGTAATATTAATTAGAGTATTATTGAGACCTAATTTACCCAATAGAAGTTCACCCTAACAGAACGTTCATTTTCTACAAAGGAAGTATATGATGCGCTAAATTAGGAGGAGAAACCATTATGATTATGTGTCTGAATTATTTTGGTTAATTGGTGTAACACCTTATACTTTTATATATAGCATATACTTGTATCATGTCATCATGTATTATGCAGTAATAAGATGGGATATTATTTATAGTAAGGGATATTTTTTTCCATAATCATGGTAGAGTATCATCTTGTAGCATTTAACAATTCAGCAAAGCATAACAGTTTAACTATATACATAATATATATTTATACATATGCACATATACAATCCAAAATATAGATATCATGTTCATATACATACATGCATTGCAATGAGAAAGATTGGTGAGACTCGATCGATGATCTGTGATTCATATTTCATATATGGTATGCACTTCCAAAATGAGTTAACTATTATTCTCTACCTGAAAATAATGCAATTTGGTGAGTTGCTACTCAATAAAAATAATCAGCAAAAGCTTTCTAAAGTACCCAATAATTCACAATCACAAGTAATAATTACCATTCATATATATTTTACATGTCATTCTATTTATCAATATCATATGAATATAGATAATATTAAACCATGTAAACATTTTATTTGCTTATGCATTGTCATTTTTTTATTATTGTGTCCAAGCTAAACGGGCACTATTCCGGATTTTCATATGAATATTTGCATTTGTTAGCTAGTTTGATCATTTGTAACATCTGCATATTTGTTAGGTCACACATTTTCTTTTGCTTTTGAGCATTTGTTTGGGCCATTGGCCTCCTATTTTACTTACAATGTCATTTAGCTAGTCACAATGCCTTTTAATTCCTTAAGAATATGCATTTGCAACAATCTTTGTTTAACCATTGTATTTGTATCACACTTGCATATTCACTTATTAATCATTTCATGTAAGAAAACACAACCATCTAACCATGCATTTAAGTCATTCATTATTTTTTCATATCATAGTCATACCATAATAATTATGTAATTCATATAACAAAAAATCAAGTCACATTGCATATAGCACGCAATAATCACACATACTAGAGAAAACATTTAATAATTAGACTCACATTGTATTTGGTTTCTAACTTTTAATTTATTATCTCTTACTGTCTTGGGGTCTCCAATCTATTGTGTGTCTGATTAAATGTATACTTGGTTAATTGGACACTAAATAAACTTAGTAAAACTTAAACAAATTGAAATATGCATAATTTGGACCACAAACTAAGTTTACCATTTTAGCAGAATGACCTTTATGAGTTTAGAAGCTTATAACTTTTTCTATACTAGTCCAATTTATATGATTATTATTTCTAATTAAAGATAACATATAAATCTATAACATATTACAAATTCAGAGCAATTGGAGTATTGTGTAATTTTTGGTGTAGTTTCCATTCATGTTCTGTTTTTCGCCATGTTTCTGCCCTTAAGTAGTTTTAGGACACTAAATTTGATCCTTTATATCTTTCAACATGTAAGTCAAATTTTTATAAAATTTTGTGTACACTTATATATATTAAAATGGAACATTTTTTATGTTGACAACTTTCATCCATTCTGCTTCTAAAGTACTCATATGGTAGGGTACTTATGACTGGTTAGAACAAGGTTGGCATCCAAACCAGTATAATTTCTGAAGGTCATATCTCACAGAATACATAATATATTGAGCTGATAATTGTGCCAAAATTTATCTAAGAGATATATCTATAACTTTTATATTTTGATAATTTGCATATTATGTCTATAAACAGCTCAAAATAGACAAATAACTAACTAGACCTACATAGGATACTAAGCAGACAGCTCAAATTATAGAATAGATATGATTCTCTTGACCATAACTCAACATCCACCCATAATCTAGTCATAAAATTTAGTATGCAGATAGATAACACAAATGACTACAATTTTTGTGGTTCGAGTTTCCTTAATTACAGACTTTATGACAGAGAAAAATAATCAAAATCGCAATTGATTGAACTAGGTTCCATAATCGAACCAGTCTAAGTCATAAGAAATACCTTTTTATAGACACAAAATCCTACAAAACTATTTATATATCCATAAATATAAGACATAAGCTACAAATTTAGTGTTTGGATTTCTTCAGATTTGATCTCTATCATGAGGAAAACTAAGCCCCAAGTTGCTACCATCTGAACATATCACAATGACCTGGAAGATGATTACCAATTCGTCTGGCATCCCATAATTCACAACCTATCAACATAAAATCATTATTAACACAAGAGAATGAATACTTACTCACCAAAAGACCAAGTTATGGCTGGAGCTGAATAAGAAATTGAAGAAAATAGAGAGAAGAAGGAGAATTCTCGGTGGTGGATAAAAAAAAAAGAAAAGAAGCTATTTGAGCCAAAATAAACTGCCCAACTTTGTTCCTTTTTTTTTTTACTTTTCTGATTTCTTTTTTTTAATTATTTAATCATCAATTCATTTATTTATTATTTTACCTACATATTTATATGTACCTAGTCAATGTCAAAAGTATTATCTAATCATATAGTCTACTTTAATTAATTTAACAATACTAAATTTTATTTATTTCAAATTGATCATTTTATTTAAATTTATTTTCGATATCTTATGTCATTATTTAAATTATAACTAGACATATGCGACTTATTTCAGTTGCAATAAACCGACTCGTAACAAGTCTACTTTTTAAGTACGTTATAGCTAAAATCCTTATGTATGCATGTATTTCATGTGAATGACATATATAAAATGAACATGTCAAAATGAAATACATGTAAAAACAGTCGAGGATTTACAATTGGTTTGACCATTAATATATAATTAAACTGATATATTTTATTATTTCGGCAATTATTTCTCTAATAATATAGCTACATCATTACCACTTCAATCGCTTTTGGACCCTAATAGGCTCACCGGGTCTAATTATGTGGACTGGTTAAGGAACCTTAAGCTGGTGCTTATTCAGCAACACTTGTGGGATGTTGCTAGTAAGTCAAAACTTACAGTGCATACCGCTGATATAAATGAGGCTGAAAAACAACATTACAATGATTGGGTTGATAAAAATATTCAAGTAAAGTGCTATATACTTGCTTCTATGGAAAATAAGCTACAAGAGCAATATGAAAAGATAGAAGTTTATGATGATATTTTGGAGTTAGTAAAGAAATGTTGTGGCGAGGCTAGTAGGACCATCTGCATTAACTATTCCAATAAACTATTCCAAATAAAAATGAAAAAAGGCCAGGATTGTCACGTCCGCGATATAGACCCTGATCGTATACGCGTATTACTGTCGTTTGTACCGCAGTACAGAGGCGTACCGACCAGAGTCTAAATACGGACATATGAGCATGAAAAATTTAATTTAATATGATAATATGACACTTAATATGAATATTGAGTTAATTTGATGAAACGTTG
>CATIWF010034371.1:0-18078 GCA_949630135.1 Balakata baccata
CCATGGGATGGTCCACTGCTGGATATAAAGTAGTTTTGGCTGTCGCTGTTGCACCCATATCTTAGGTTCGGCCCCTAGTCCTTCGGGGCAATTCTGATTTTTCATTTGGCCTATTTAATTAGTCAATCAAATATCATTCTCTTCGAAAATAAAATTATTTTTGAAATAAAATTTTCATGCTCAGCAACCGGGCTGGTGAAGATGATCAACGGTGTAGTGGTTTTGATGATCAATTCATACATTGAGTACTGGTGGATGGTCTGTTTAAGAAAAATTTAATTCTGATTTTGTACTGTAAGCAAACGAAAGATGTGATTAATCGTTTTAATTATAATTACGCCCCATTTTGATTTTGATTTTGATTTTAGTTACTAATTATTACTAAACTGCTAAACTAAAGGAGAAAATACACGAGAGCGCTTTTTATAATTAGAATGACTTTTTAACGTCTGCATTCGAAAGTAGACTTCTTAACTCTGTTTACAATGAACAAGACATTTCTTCAATCGCAGTTTTTTTAATAGCAGTTTAATGTTAATATTAACTACTTTTTTTTTTTAGACCTTGATTGCGTGGGTGGAGTTCTGTTTTGAAACCTCTCTCTACCAAATCGTATTTTTATGGGTGAATTACTACCAAGATATAATTCGTAATAACTGAATAGTTCAAAAATTATTTATAATATAAAAATATTTAAATTATGTAAATCATAATAACTCGTATTTTAAAAATTATTTGTAATATAAAAGTGCATCAATTTTTATTTTATGATTAAATAGTATTTCTATTTTTAACTACCAGTCTCCGTTAACATAAATGTGACATGAAATATTCACATCAGTTAAATTTTAATAAAAACAAAATTAGTTATAACAGTATTATAACTAATTTTGTTTTTATTAAAACTTATCTAAATATTTCATATTATACTTCTGTTAGGAAAATTAAGGAGGTTTTGTGATTGTTGTTAAGTATTCCAAAAATATGTTTTAAATTTTTTGATTTAATTGACTAATTTTTTAAATTTTTTATAAATTATTTTTTTTATCAAATCTGCTTTTGAAAAAAATATTTATTTGTATGCTCCTATTTAAAGACAGTTTTCAAAACTAAATAAAAGTTAAAAATATAAAAAAAATTTCCGAAAAACGTTTTTTCCAAATGCAATATCAAATAAGTCATAATAGCTGAAAACAGAAGTATTATTTAGTTACAAAATAAAAGTTAAAGTATTTTTGTATTATAAATAATTTTTGAGATATTGAGTTGTTACAATTTAAATAATTGAAATACTTTTATATTACAAATAATATTTGAAATTTTACTATTTAAGTAATTGAGGTACTGTTGAAATCATAATGTATTTTCTAAAATAAAAAAATATTTTATTATATAAATAATAAAATTGGATTGAATTTTAAAAAGAACTTAAATTAATATTTTTATTTTTTAAAAATAATTCTTAAGTTCAAGGTTTTTTTTTTGAAAACAAAAATATGTTAAACGGAGGAAAAAATCCTTCAGCAGGAGAGGCCGAATAAACTGAGGGACCACCTCCCACAAAATTATGAGCTACCTTAGCTAATAAATTGGCAACTTCATTTGATGTTCTCCTAACAAAAACTACTGAAACATTATTACAATCAGAAACAAGGTTTTTGCAAGTATGGAGGATGCCACCGAGCTCAGATCTGTCATAATCAAGACTGTGAAACTTGTCCACCATTTCCTTGGAGTCAGATTCGATAATAACTCTTTCCATTTGCTTCTCCTTAATCCAGCTGAGGGCCTCCTTAAGACCGAAGGCCTCTGCCAATGAAGAGCACCACCTAGCGTTACAAAGGCTGTCCTACTACAGAGGAAATTGCCACAGCAATCTCTTAAGACCATCCCTATGCCAATAGTGCCAGACGAAATATTAACCGCTGCATCAATGTTGAGTTTTAACCAATTTGGAGGTGGGGACGACCACTGAATATGACCACTCTCATTTCTCGAGTTGTGGGTTGAAGAGCTCTCGGGATTTGCACTCTGAAACTGATCAAGAAACCTCATGCAACTCATCATAGCTATGTTAGGTGTGTCAATCGAATTGGACCAAAGTTTTTTTGTTTCTTTGGTTCCAAATATCCCACAAGGCCATGCAAAATCTTTCTTTAAAATAATCATTACCTGATTCCAGCATACAGTCAATCCACTCTACAAAATCATTAACATGAGCTGCCACTATTTCAAATCTAATCTCTTTCCAGCAGTTTAACAGCAAACTCACAATCGACAAAAACATGGAGCCTATGCTCACCAATTTCATTACAAATCACACACTTGTCATCAATAATACCTTTCAAGAATAGTCTTTTACGCGTTGGAAGGAAACTTTTACAGGCTTTCCAAATAAAGCTTTTAGCTTTAGGAGGGATATTGAGTTTCCACATCTTCAACCAATTCGAACCCTCCACAATTCTACCATTGCCAAGAAAGTTCTTCACAGCCACTCTATAACCCGATCTTACTGTTAGAAAAATATGAAGAAATAAATAAAGCTGAGGTGTGTAAAAACACTGTCCTTAAGGAATTTTATTCCCCCAGATACAACAGCTTATTCTAACTTTTAATAGCTAGGTCCAGGAACAGCAAGAATTAAGTAAGAAACCCAGCAATAATTTCCAGAAGAACGAACCACAGTCTGCTAAGGATTTTCAAGCGTAATCTTTTACTCTGTTTTTTAACACTCAAGAACCAAGCCAGGAGAGACTAAAACTCAAAGCAAGTTTTCTCTTTTAAAAGACAAAAAGTTGTTACAGAAAGTGGCCAAGAAAAAACTGGAAAAAATCCCGCTATCACGAAACTGTATAACGTTAAAAAATAGAACCACTTTCTCCATTAGTGTCGTTGAAACAGGTCATATTTCAAGATTTAATATTTCTGAAAATCTTTTAAAATAATCTGCAGAATACAATACAAACGAACTCATGATATCTCCCAATACCGTTGAACAAGAAGCCATAAGATATCCCGCGATTATTTGCTTGAAAAGAGAGAATGACGGAAATGTATAAAGAAAGGAAAATAAAAGCAAAGAAAGTTCAAAAAGTTACAAAGGAAGGATAGGGAGCAGACTTTAAAAAACAGGTGTCATAAGCTTTGTACCAAAAAGGGGCACTTTATGATATAACAAGAATAAAAAATACTTAATAAATCTTTTGAAATATAAAATAATATTTTATATACTTACAACACTTACACTGTAGCAGCCATTCTTTTCGTAATGCCAGATGACGCTGTCCTCACAACCTTCATTGCCTGCAGGGATACTGAGAATGGATGCCACATCCCTGTTATCAAAAATCATGTTTAATTTCTCCTTATCCCACCTTGCTCCCACAGATCCTTTACCCGATAACCTTCGAAACCTTATTTCACTTCAGAGATAGGTCTGAAAGCATTATTATTAGCAATCCAAGATGTTAATCCTTGTCCCGTCACCGATCCTCCATCTGCTGCCTTTCAAGACCACTGATCTAGCTGTCCAGATGCTCCTCCAAGTTTGGCTTGGGTTTGTACCCAACTCAACCGTTAAGAAGTCCCCTCTTGGAAAGTATTTTGCTTTGATGATACGAGATACCATAGCTTCAGGATTAACTATAAAATTCCAGAGGAGCCAAATTAAAGGATCTTAAGTGACGAAAACCCAACCCGCCTTCTTCCTTTCTTTGGCAAAGGAACTCCCAATTAGTCCAACGAATTCTTTTTCTGCCGCTATTTTTAACACACCACCATAACTAGTTTGACATGCGTTGAAGCTCACCGAAAAGAGTAATGGGGAGCAAAAAAGTGCTCATACAGTATGAGGGAATGGCTTGAGCTACTGCTTCGATTCAAATCTCCTTACCAGCTTGAGTTAACAATTTGCTCTGCCATCCGAAAAGTTTTTTCCAAAGACGGTCTTTTAGGAAACCAAAAGTAGCTCTTCTATTTCTCCCAATCATAGATGGGAGCCCAAGGTAACGTCCTGTGTTGAGCGGATTATGAACTTCTAACAGATTTTTAATACTATTTTGCAACCTCGTATCCACATTATTGCTGAAGAGGATCCCTGATTTCTGAAGATTGATAGCTTGACCTGACAATCTTTCATAAGTAGACAACACCGTTTTAAGCTCATTGCATTCATTCTCCGAAGCTTTGAAAAATAAAAGATTGCCATCTGCAAAAAACAAATGCGAAATTGAAGGGGCTCCTCTCCTAACCCGACGACCTTGGAGTAAATCTCTGACTTCTACCTGTTTGATTAAGGCTGCACATAAAATAGATAAATACGGAGAAAGCGGGACACTCTGCCTGAGACCACGGCCAGGGTAAATAGGACTAATGACTTCGCCAGTCACAGAAACATGATACTTGACTGAGGTTGCACAAAGCGTAATCCAATTCACCAAGGTTACTAAAACCCAAGATTCTCACGTAAATATTACATATAAAATTCTTATATTTATTATATATAAAATTCATATATACATCTTTATACACTTCTTGTTACATTGTCATTTCCTTTCTCTCCTATTTTAAATTCTTTTCTTTGAATTTAGTAACACATAAATCTAGATATTTTCTTTCAAAAAGAAAAAATAAATCCAAATATTTTATTTTAGATTATTAAATAACATTATAAACTTTATGCAATAGCTTTTAAGTGTGGGTCCGAATAAACTAACGGAAAGCATGCCATCATTTTGGAGTTGCTTTTGCAAGCAAAGTACAAAAACTTTATATGACTAGAAAAATCATTAATCACTTGTCTTAATTTAGATTTTAGTTTTTTACATACTAAATATATATCTTATTAATGATAACATTGTGGTATTACATATAAAATTTATTTATATCTTATTTAAATGAAATATTTTTTATTAATTGTAGTTTGATATATTCATACAATATATTTTTTCATATTATATATTTTTCTCATGCCTGACATATACTTATTTATATTTTAATATTTTATTACAATTAAAAATAAGAAAATAATAATTCATTTATTAAAATAATTAACTAAAAAATGGAGGTTTTGTAAGAAAAATATATTTGTTAAAAAAATATAAATTTCAGAATTATGATATTTAGATTTATTAAAAATTATATAACACAAATATATAAAACATATTCTGTATGTATAAGTATCATACGCTTGTCCCTTTTCCTTCGGAAAAAAAAATCATATACTTATCATATATATTTTATTATATATTTAATAATTAACCCCTCCAGTTTTGTTATTCAATTTATAGCCCACACTCAATGAGAGCAAGCCAACATTAACCCCTCCAAGGAAAGGGAACATTCATAAATTCCTTTTCTTTTTTGTTTTTTTTAAAATTTTTTAATTAAATTCCATCTATTATATTATTTATAAATTAATATCATTATATAATATATATACTTTTATTTTTATTTATTAATTTAAATATAATATACATATATATTATTATATTATTAAATTAATTCATAAATAACATAATAAACTAAATTTATTTAATAATTTTTGGTCGACAAAGCCTATATCATCAGAAGAAAATAAGTGAATATTCGTTACAAGACAGATATACTTCTACCATTATATTCTTTCTTTTTTCTCAAAAAAAAAAAAAACAATTGTGAGATCAATCGGAGATCCAATCCAAAGGCCAAGAGTATGTTTTGGAAAAGAAAATGGAAAGTAAAAGCTTATTTCAGACGAAGCTTCCATGCTCAGTGCTAAACTAATCTCCCATCTACAAGACTAGCACTACATTCACAGCCTGTTGCAGTATTTTTCTGTTACTTTCTCAGTTTGGTTTTCATCTCTTTTCCAACAAAATTATAATATATAAAGATATACACATGACACACCTTAGTTATCTAAATCAAATTCATGATTCTGTTTATAAATTAAACTAATAATAAATTATCATTACAAATTTAATTTTTGTAAAATAAGGAGATTACTATATCGTACCAGTAATTAGAATAATAAATGTTACCGTTTATGACACGTTTGGTACACTAAAATAAATAATAAATGAGATCTTATTTATAAATTAGTGTTTTGTAATTATAATATTTCTCTTTGATACCTTCATAATATTAGAAAACTTGAGATATTAAAAGTCATTATACATGAATAAACAAAAAATCATATTTTCAAATATTTTAGGGCAATATAAGATAACAAATTTAAATTTAGAATAAAAATAATTTCACATTTTAAAATAAGTCATATCAAACGTAGTTAGTGATTTTAAAATAAGGACACACTCAATCTGTGGTCAAAAACTACTTTATAAAATAAATTACTTAACTAAATTTCATATAAAAAAAATCAATTACTTAACTAAGGATTACACAGCTTAATTAGCTCACACACTAAACTTGCTGTAACTAACGATTACATTGCCCGTTGAATTAAAAAAAATAACTTAATTATATAAATATTTATTAAACAATTGATTTACTAATGCTTAATTTTTTAAAAATAAAAATAAAATCGAGAATTATAATGCTTAAATTCCATGAAAAATATCAATTTAATTTAACCTCTCAAACTCTAATATCCATAACAAGTAAAATAATTACAAAGCTATTTATTTTTGGAATATAAAACTGATATCCCTTCATAATCTATTATGTACCCAAAAAAAAAAAAAAAAGGAGAAAAAACAAAATCTCTTGATAATCATGTACGTCTACTCAATTAATTTTGAAATTAGTGCATTTAATAGAGCCAATTCACAAATTAAAAAACAAAAATCAGCATCATTATTGTATAAAATCATAAGAGATCATTTCCTTTTTTGCCCCACCTGTACACCGATCCCCCTTTTTTCATTCATAAATTCATAAACCAGTTCCATGTATATATATATATGTATTTTGATTATTAGTGGTGCTATCAGATGCAAACAGCTCTAGGGAAATCCATGATCATATTAATTGCATGATAATGAGACCACGTCAAATTCTTATCAAATAGTAAATTAACAAATTAACAGTCGACACGTTAGCTCAACGAGAAGTCAGTGAACTACATCGAAACATCCTTCAAGGACAGCTATGGCCCACAGCACAGCATCAAGATCGTGATCTATCAGAATTCAGTGTGGTCCACCAACTCAAAATCAAATTTGTCAAGATTTTTAAAAAAAGTTATTTTTTTTTTTTAATTTTTCAGAAAATGAAATCCTCTTCATTTAAGTTATTATTGTACTTATTTAGACAATAATTTCTACTCTGGAATTGGAATCGCGCCTTTTACGCTAAAAAAAAAAAGAAAATAATATTAAACGGACAGTCCACTCCTTGCTCCCTAGACCTGTAACGGTGTAACCAAATCCCGTTCAAAAAACTGAAAACAAGTGTCGATGTTATTTGACCCACTGCAACACTTGTTTCTATACATCATTAGTTTGATTGTTAGTTATATATATATATATATGGGATTGAAAACTAACTATATATACTAAAATTATAAAAATTGATACGAAAAATAAATCGAAAAAGCTATAAAATCGAACCGATTTATATAATATTTTTATAAGATATAACATATATCATATATAATAAAATATAATATATCTCTTACATAATAAAAATAGAGAATAAATTACTGAAAATCTTTTTTAGTGTATAAAAATAATATAACATATCTAATATTTTTTTTTATTTTTTTAAAAAATTATATTTTATATATTTATATAATTAAATATTTAATTAATTATTAAATATAAAAGTAATTTATAATCCGAAAATACAATTAACCAAAATTTCCAAATTGTAAAAAAAAAATAATATAAAAAATGTAAGAAAAAATAATGAAAAATTCTACATAAAAAAAAGTAAAAATAATATATCATTTTATAAATAAATGTAAATTAATTGTTTAAAAATATATTTATTTTGATCAATTTGATTAGTTTATAATTAATCAATCTAGTGTTGGGATCAATTTTTTTGTTGAATCGGTTAAATTGTCTAAATTAGACCAAATTTAATAATTAATTTTTTTTCAAAAAATTAAAAAAATCCGAAAACTGGTCGAAACTGGCCGGTTTCCAATTTTTTCGATTAGACCGGCCGAGTAGCCGGTTTTTCCACCGGATTGTTTCTCTCTAGTTTTTGAGGTAAAAACCACCCGACCTAAGAACCGATTCCAAAATTTTTTAGCTGAATCGACTGAACCAGTCCAATTTTTACAACCATAATTCATAGACATTATTGAAGAATGAATAAATAAATTTCCAATAATTAATAAATTTTAATATTTGAATTTTTTTCAAATTGTAATTAAATTCATTAATTCAAACATAATATACTCTCAATATGTTACATAATAAAATTATTTTTATATATTTCAATTTATAATTTTCTTTATCTTCTAAGATTAAAATTAGATTTTATTAATTATATTTCATGTCTTATTAAATTAACATGAATTAGGAAGAGAGAATACTATATAAATTCAGCTCCTCATAAATCAATCTCATCATATTGTATTATTTTATATAAATTAATTATTATTTTGTGACATAACATAATATGATTATATTAATTCAAAAGTTAAAATAAAAATTATTAACAATGAAAATAAAATTAATAATTTTAAATATTCAGTAAAAAATTTTTTTTTGCTTATTTAAAAATAAAAATAATACTACGAATTGAATAAAAGAATTCCGTATGCTTATTTAAAAATAAAAATAATACGACGAAATGAATAAATGAATTCCGTACTTTTCGCTCTTAATTATAAACTGAAACTCACAAAGAGATGAAATAGTCAGCCGTAGGTGAGTTTTTCTTCGAAAGTAATCCGGAAGATATGAGAGGGTAGAACAGTAAATTGGATAAATTTTGAACTTACAACGTAGCCCACGTATCAGTATTCATTGCTCATGCCCTCAAATCTACACGTGTTTATGTAATAGCAACGTTTTCAACACGCGCATGGCGCGTGCTTTTGTGAAGTTCACAGACAGCAAATAAAATCGCCCCAAAACTCCACAACACACTGCCCAAACAGGATAAAAGACGGAGCCGCTCTCCGTTGCTTTTTATACAACAATGGACTCTCTTGCTCTTTTCTGTACCGGAGCTCTCCTGGCCGGCGGCCTTTACTGGTTCGTTTGCATTCTCGGCCCTGCAGAGCAAAAAGGCAAACGCGCCGTTGATCTATCCGGCGGTTCGATCTCCGCTGAGAAAGTCCGAGACAACTACAAGCAGTACTGGTCCTTCTTTCGCCGCCCTAAAGAGATCGAAACCGCCGAGAAAGTCCCCGATTTTGTGGACACATTTTACAACTTGGTTACGGATATATACGAGTGGGGATGGGGCCAATCCTTCCACTTCTCTCCCTCGGTTCCTGGCAAGTCCCACCGCGATGCTACGCGCCTCCATGAGGAGATGGCTGTCGATCTTATCGACGTAAAGCCAGGAGATCGAATCCTGGACGTTGGATGCGGCGTTGGTGGACCCATGCGTGCCATCGCCGCCCACTCACGAGCCAATGTCGTTGGAATCACCATCAACGAGTACCAGGTGAAACGTGCGCGTTTGCACAACAAGAAGGCTGGTTTAGATTCACTATGTGAAGTTGTATGCGGAAATTTTCTCCAGATGCCATTCCCGGACAACAGCTTCGACGGCGCGTACTCGATTGAAGCAACCTGCCACGCGCCGAAGCTGGAAGAGGTATATGCGGAGATCTTCCGAGTCTTGAAGCCTGGATCTCTGTATGTGTCGTATGAATGGGTTACAACTGACAAGTACAAGTCTAGCGATCCTGAGCACGTGGAAATCATTCAAGGCATTGAAAGAGGAGATGCTTTGCCCGGACTGAGAAGCTATGCCGACATTGCTGAGACGGCGAGGGAAGTCGGTTTCGAGGTGGTGAACGAGAAGGATTTGGCGAAACCACCGGCACAGCCGTGGTGGACGAGGCTGAAGATGGGGAGGCTCGCCTACTGGAGAAATCACATTGTCATTACTATTTTGGCTGCCTTGGGGATAGCGCCGAAAGGAACCGTCGATGTTCACGAGATGCTTTTCAAAACCGCCGATTATCTCACCAGGGGTGGCGACACCGGTATTTTCTCTCCAATGCATATGATTCTCTGCAGAAAACCTGAGAAACCTTCAAATTGTTAACTTCAAAGGTTGAGGTAACAAACACCTGGTATTATTTAATATTTATGTTGCAGTAACTCTGTTCTACCCCTTTTCCCTTTTGTGACCTTAGTTATTTTTTTTTTTTAGGTTTTTTTTTTGCCCTTTCTCCTAAATCTTGATATTTGTTATGATCGTTTGTATTTTTCTATTTTGGAATTTATCTAAATTTCATGGCTGGATCTTGGGGTTTTCTTGTCTTGATTGTGAAATTTGAAAAAAAATCTAGAGTTTGTGGCCATGAGAAAAATTATTGGAAACGAAGAACAGAACAATCAGACGATGAAATAAGGGCTTGTTGAAATTTTATTTTATTTTGTTTTCCATCACCATCACCATCACCACGTATATAAATAACATATTTTTCTATAGATTTGTATGAGAATCCGATTATGGGATTTTCCGCCATGTTTCCAAAGATGAAGAGAAAATGAAAAAATAAAAATAAAAATCCAATGGTAAAGGACAGAGAGGGGGAAAGTGAGGGCAAGTGAAAGGAAGGAAAGTCTGGTAATGAGTTTGGGAGTACACAAGGCGCACATGGATTAGAAAGGCACTTTTGCAAAGAGAAAACTAAAAAAGGTTTAGGTGGCCAGCACTGAATCTTGACTTTTGCTGTGGTTTTAGTTTGCCCAACTAAGCTTTTGTGGATTTTGTCATGTTCTGTTTGATTCCACAAATTAATTTTATTTATTATCAAAACTAATAATACTAATCTTTGTTCGTTGATTATATTGATTCATGCTCAATTGGGGAAAATTTTAATCATCCAAGAGATAGTTCTTTAGGATTGTTTTCTGAAAATTATGTGTTTGGCCATTGTTTGATGGGTTCAGATTTCATAAATATGGTCAATCACGTGAGATTGTAAAAATAATATAAATTCTCAATTAATCCTGGTATTCAAAAGCAAAAACTTGTGAATGTGGACGATACTTGGGGCAGGAGCGGAGCCTAGCGAATGTGGACCGGCATCAATTATGTGGAATCATTTTGGACAGGTATATTGCAAATTTGTCAGCTGTAGTAAAAAGGGGGGGCTGTATTCGAAGGATATATATTGTGGGTGGGGGGCGCCGGCGCAGGGCAGCTCTGAGGCATTAATGATGGGTAAATCTCAGTATAAATTGAAGGATAAGTGGTGCAGTGTCCCAATGTTCTTAGAATGAAGAATTTTCCAATTGTGGGTTTTGACAATTAGGATGCTGCCCTTATCAGAGAAGATAATTGAGTTGCTAAAAGCAGCAAACATTTTACTTCTCATTTAATTTTTGATCTTTATAAGCTAATGAACTAATATATATATATATATATATATAGTACTTCTGCTAATAAAAGTGGAAGTTTTTTTTGGTAGAAAATATTGCAAATCTAAATAGAACAAAGTTTTTTTTTTTTTTTTCCGTATTTATGATTCGACAAATGGGTTGAGCTTGAACAAATATGTCTAGGATTCCGTTTGGATTGAAAAATTTTAAAATACATAGATTTCATAAAATTCATGATTTTTGAAAATTTTATTGTTTGGTTTGATTGTAAATCAATGAATTGATAATATAGTTGTTCTTATATTTATATTTGGTTTAATGACTAATTAATTTCTAATTTTGCATTTTTTTAAATATTAATAATTTATTATTAATTGAGCATATATAATTAATTTTACTATATAATTAAAAATTTTTAAAAATAAAATTGGTTATTTTAGAGTTAAAAAATAATATAAATAAAAATTATTTTATGTTATAATATTTAATTATATAGCTAAAAATATTATTTATTAACATAATAATAATAATAATAAAGTAATTAGTTGAAATTAATAGAAAAATAATTTTTATTTTTTTAGAATTAATAATAGTTTTGGAATATTGCCAATTTATTAGATATAATTTTGGAATACAAAAAATTTAGCAATAATCATTCATTGACTAAAATCTATAGATTTTGAATTTTTTTAAATAATCAAATAATGAATATGATATAAATTTATAAATTATTTAAAATTTTTCGTTTAAAATCTATCAAATAACCTAAAACACAGGATATTGACATATCAGGCGAGCTTTGCTAACAAGAGCAACAGAGTTAGCTTTTTTACTCAATTATTTTTGGTCATTGTAAAAGCTTGTAAAATAACAAACATTCAAAATCTAATTTGGAGAATATTTTAAACCGAGTTTCTATTGGTCTTTTTTCGTAATTAAAGAAAATAAATAAATTTTAGTATAATAGTATTGGTCTTGTAATTAAGACTCTGAGATTTGGAGGGAAAAAGAAACATGCATATATTAGTAGGAAAATTTCACTTTCCTATATTAACTTCATAATTTATTTATAAACTAAACTAATTATAAAATATATTATATAAAAATTAATTTTTTTAGTAATAGATTGACATTACTCTAGTATTAACTTGTTGTTTTATGAATAAAATAAAAGAAAAGTTGCTATTTATTCATGCAATTTGATACAGTACACAAGTACTTTTTGATATTTGAAAATTATACGATTTATCTCTAATGGTTTAACATAAAATATTGATACTCATTTATGATTTGAAAATTATGCTATTTACCCTATAAAGTTTTGACACAATATATTAATATCTCTTTGCAAATTTAATTTATTGTATTAATACCCCTGCAAGTTTGTCTTATTGTACTATTATTGTATTAATACCTTTTGAGCCAATAAGAATAAACTTTCTTACTAATGGTAAGTGACTTAAATTTAATAGAAATATTATATAGTTTAGTGGAAATAAAATAAAATGGACAAATTGTATAATCTTCAAACTTTTAAGGATAGTGAAATAGTAATTTTTTTTCTAAAATAAAAAATGGCTTGTGGTGCTAGATGTTCTTTAATATTGGCCCAAGTTAATTGGGCTTTTTCCTATGAAAATTGCATGATTTTGAGTTTAAAAATTATCAGCCTACATGTTAGGACCGGGCCAACTATTGTATGGGCTAACAGAAGGAAGCTTCCCTGATAATTTCCAACTCTTCAATAATATCATAAAAATCTAACCCAAATTTGTGGCTAACATTAATCACAAACCCAATAAATTATAAACTAAACTAATTATAAAATATGTTATATAAAAATATAAAAATTAATTTTTTTTAGTAATAGATTGACATTACTCTAGTATTAACTTATCGTTTTATGAATAAAAATAAAGAAAAATTGCTATTTATTTCATATAATTTGATATAGTACACCAGCACTTTTAAGATTTGAAAATTATATTATTTGTTTCTAATGGTTTGACATAATACACTGATACTCTCTTATGTTTGAAAATTATGCTATTTATCCTATAAAGTTTTGACACAATATACTAGTATCTCTCTCTAAGTTTAATTCATTGTACTAATACCCCTGCAAGTTTGTCTTATTGTACTATTATTGTATTAGTACCTTCTGAGCAAAAAAGAATAAACTTTCTTACTAATGGTAAGTGACTTAAATTTAATAGAAATACTATATAGTTTAGTGGAAATAAAATGAAATGGACAGATTGTATAATCTTCAAACTTTTAAGGATAGTGAAATAGTAATTTTTTTTCTAAAATAAAAAATGGCTTGGGGTGCTAGATGTTCTTTAATATTGGCCCAAGTTAATTGGGATTTTCCTATGAAAATTGCATGATTTTGAGTTTAAGAATTATCAGCCTACATGTTAGGACCGGGCCAACTATTGTATGGGCTAACAGAAGGAAGCTTCCCTGATAATTTCTAACTCTTCAATAATATCATAAAAATCTAACCCAAATTTGTGGCTAACATTAATCACAAACCCAATTCAACGGGTGGCTGCTATTTTAGTCCACTAAGATTTGTTATTAACTCAACAGATCTCTCTCCCTTCTTCCTCTGTTCTCATCTCTCTGCTATTTGCTTCTCTAGCCCATATAGTTTCTTTATCTCTGCCATGGCTACAATCACAAATTTCCTCTCAAAACCACCACCGTCTTCTCTATCTCTTTCAAGCATCCCTAAAGTACTTAGTCCTCTTTCCTTCAACGTCTCATTTCTGCTTCCTAGAAAGCCTCGAGGAGTAAAGCTAGAAACAAACAGAGCAAACTTGGTTATAAAAGCCACAGCTGCCTCTGATATTACGAAGAAACCTCTCAACGATGAAAAGGTAGTAAAGATTCACAGCAAGGAGGAGTTCGACGAAGCCCTTAGAGCGGCGAAGAACAAGCTTGTTGTGGTAGAATACGCCGCCAGCCACAGCGTCAACAGCAGCAAAATCTACCCTTTCATGGTGGAGCTCAGCCGGACCTGTAACGACGTGAACTTTCTCCTCGTAATGGGCGATGAATCGGAGAAGACGAGGGAGCTTTGCCGGAGAGAAAACGTGGACAAAGTTCCACACTTTAGCTTCTACAAAGGCATGGAGAAGATTCATGAAGAGGAAGCCATCGGGCCAGATCGGCTAATGGGAGATGTGCTATACTACGGAGATAACCATTCTGCTGTGGTGCAGCTGCATTCCAGAGAAGATGTGCAGAAGCTGATAGATGATCATAAGGCTGATCACAAGCTGATCGTTCTAGATGTGGGGTTGAAGCACTGTGGGCCATGCGTGAAGGTTTACCCATTGGTGATCAAATTGTCGAAGCAGATGTCTGATACTGTGGTGTTCGCTAGAATGAACGGTGATGAGAATGATAGCTGTATGCAGTTCTTGAAGGACATGGACGTGATTGAGGTTCCCACTTTCTTGTTTATAAGAGATGGTGAGATATGTGGAAGGTATGTTGGCTCCGGTAAAGGAGAGCTCATTGGGGAAATTCTTAGATACGAAGGAGTTAAGGTAACTTAAAAGATTTTATTTATTATTAATTTCTTCTTCGTTATAGTTACTTTATCTTGGAATTAATGGAAAACAACACTGTTTTTCTGTAAAGTTATTTATGTGGTATAATTTTATTATTAATTTGGTCCAACACCAAGCCCAGCAATTTGGCTTGTAATATGCAAGAAAATATAGACAAAAGAAAAAAAAAATGGTTGGCTAAACAATATGAAGAACTTTAGAAAGGCAATAATTTGGGGGGTTTTAGGCCGATAGAGTTGGCGGGCTTATAATCTCTTCGTATATATAATTAAATCCCACCTCGGATGTACAACGAAATTAATAGAATTTATAATAATTTGGAATTTTTCTAGTTTGTTTTTTAAAAAAATTATGTTCAATTTCGTTAAATTTTATATGATATCAGAGCCATAATTTGCTATTAATGCAGTTTACTGCTTTCACGCTATAGATGATCTCCTATTGTATTATACTTTCACAATAGACTTGAACGTGAGAGATGAGTGTTAAAATTTCACATCGGATGAAAATAAAAAACTAATATAATTTATAATAATTTGAACAATTTTCTACTTTCGAACTAACTTTTTAAGGGAATTATATCCAAGTTTACTTAAGAACCGAATTTTACATCATCTCAGAGCTCAAAACAGTATTATGATCTATACATAATAGAATGAAAGTTAAATTAAAATGACTCCATGAATGGTTTTGGGAATATCAGTTTTTGTAATTTGTCAAAAGAAAAACAAAATTATTTACTAAAAAAAATGCTTATTTAGGCAGTTATTTTACATAAAGTAATAATAAGAACAATATAAAAAGGACGATGCAGAATAGTTTGCAAACATTATAAATTGTGTCTAGTTATTGCATTCATTTGGCCATAAAAAAATAAAGATACAATTGCCCAAAAATAAATTAAACTTTTAAAATTATATTAAAATTAAATTAAATTAATTATTATTTTTATTTAAATATATAATTTTTTATTTTTTATTTAAATATACAAATTTTTAAAACTAACTAGAAAGTTGTGTCATTATAGAAACTTTAAAATGTTATTATTTTTGTCTTTTCTAAAATTTTAAAACATAAATATTTTCAGCAAAATTTTAATTACAATAAAATTTTTGTTTTTCTTTGCACTGCTGACTAAACAACTCATAAACTCTACAACTACATGTATTATTTTTTAAATTTAAATAAGAATTTAGATTTTAAAATTTTTAAGATGATTCAGTTTCCTAGTCAATATAGCTGTTTTAATCTGGCCAAAATTTTATGCTATATCAGCAAAATTTCATCCAGAATTCATAAATTGATAAAAATTTAAAAATTTGTGTATTTAAGTAAAAAAAATAAAAAATACAATTTAATTTTGATACAATATTAAAAATTAAGTTTATTTTTAGCAATTATCTCAAAAATAAATTTAAAATTGGGACGATTTTATATACTTATATTCGGCAACGCTTTTCGCTAAGAAGCGTCACTTACGCATTAGGCGACGATGATACTAATTGGTTTATGAAATTACGCCAAATAGAAATGTCAAAATTATGAACCAAATAATGGTGAGGTCAACATGTTTCTTGGCCATGGGAAATGTTAATAATGGAGGAACAAAGATTGAAATAGAATCCTTTAGCCTCCCACCCATCTCTGTCAAGGATAATATATTTTAAAAAATTTTTTAAATCTACCACGTAATTTATAAATTTATTATATAAAATTAAAATAATTAAATATATATTATAATATAATTGAATTAATATATAAATAATATGATACGTGCGATTTATCTAAAAATTTTTTTATATTTTATAATTAATGTATTTCAAATTTAAATTTTAAATTAAGTTGCGATCTACTTTTCTATTTTACTAAGAATACCGATCTTTCAACCAAAAAAGAATATCGCACTGTTCACTATAGGATTATAATTAAACTTCTTGGAAAACAAGGATGTGAAAAAAAGAGAGAATTTTTTTAAAGTACCAGACTGGCGAATTGAACTCAAAAACTGATATTGAGGCAAATGGATCAACATAAAAAAGAAAAAAAAAAGCCCAAATTGATAATTCATCTCATGAATATTATCTATTTATATATGCAATTCAACAGAAATCTATTTCATCCTGTTCTTCTCAATCATTTATATTAAATGACAAAATTATAGATATCAAAAGAACAAATATTGGAAATTTCAATAAATAAAGAAAGAAAATTGAAAAAATAGATGGCATCAAGTTGTTCTAACCATATAAATTCAATTGAAGAGGCTTGGGTGGATTCATGGTTCTTCTCTTCCATAGATTAACTTCTTTCCTTGGCTGTAAGGACCCTAGTGATCCCACTATTATGGGACCCGAGAAAGGAACAATCACATCTTCTTGATCACTATGTATCCCTTCTTCTTCTTCATCGTGATCGGAATAGTAATTCCGGTGATCTGATTCCACCGGTGCAATCTGAGCCGACCAGTCAAAGTTGGCAAATGTATCCCGACCGCTTGCAAACCGTTTCATCTGACCCAGAGAAGGTGCTCTATCAGTAAGCGGCTGCTTATCATATACCGATGCATCAGATGTTCTCCTTCTTCCATCAAGTCTGGAACTGCTAAACAACTTTTTGATGGCGGATGCGTGTTTCTTGATCTGTGGAGTAGACACAGGCTTTGTTTCTTGTTGGTTACAAGAAGAAGAAGAAGCGTGCTTATGGGTTTTGCTCATTGCCTTCTTCTTGTGCTTAATTTGGCCTATGCAGGAGATCTTAGGCGATGTAGGCTCTTGGGTCTCGAAGCTGTTGCTGCCGCCATTCTTGGGTTTCCGGCGAGCTTCGTCGGGGATAATGGATATGATGGGACCAGAAAATCCTTTACCGCCATGAGGTTTAACTCTATGGAAATAATTATCTGATCTTTTATCTCTGGTGGGACTGAAGGGAAGATTTTGAAAGTAAACTGCAGAAGCTGCTTTGGGGAGATATTTCAAGATGTTGTTCTTTGGCTTTGCAGATTGTTTCTCCATGTATTCTGATTGTTTCTC